>JAUMJK010002430.1:0-21367 GCA_033558105.1 Coccyzus lansbergi
GGGAAAAAGCCGCCCCCCCAATCCTGCCGTGACCTCAGGCAGCTGCAGGAGTGAGATTCCCCCTATCCCCCCTCTAGTGTGGGTAAGCACCAGCTGGGGATCCCCTCGAGGGGGTTGGGGGGTGTCCCCCAGACCCCACAAGCTTTGGCATCTGTATTCTGGCAGGGCAAGGTTGGCTTGGGGGGGGGGCAGCTCGGAGCCCCCTTTTTGGGTGCAGGGAACATCTGCAACAGCGGCTCCTCCGGGAGAGGGTCCGGCCTTTTTTTTTTTTTTTTTTTTTTTTTTCCCGTGAATAGTAAAAAAGAACAAGGGTGGCTGTAGGTCCCGATCCCCCCTCCCCAAACAAAGGAGGGAGCTGGGTGAAATCATCCCGGGTGCGGTGAGCAGCCGCCGGGAAGCATCGCCTCGGTCCCCGGCACAAAGGTGGGGAACTGAGGGAAGGAGAAGGAAGAGGGAGCTGGATCGCTCCTCCCGGGCATCTGGTCTGGAGGGAAGAGGGGAGGACGTGTTGAGGACGCAGGTAAATAAAATCTGAGCTGGAGAGGCGTTAAAGGCAGAGTCCAGGGCCATGCCTGCGCACATTTCTGCCTTGATATGCAATTAAATTACAGCAAATTCCTCTTTAAATAATGTCGTTGGGAATCCTTCTTTAAGATTCAAGGATGTCTGAGGTTAAGTAGCTTTTAAGACGTCGGTTCTAAATGGCTTATGCAATGAATAGCTACCTTCAAATCCTAAAACCATTATAAATACGCTATACATATGGATGCCAGTTTATCTCTACATATTTCTTTTTAAAATGAGGGGAAGCGTTCATAAAAAGCTACTCGCGACAGTTTATTTTAGGAAAGCAGATGTTAATTTTTTTTCACGTATCGTTTTATGACCAAGTACATGTGTAACGTTGGAAAGCATCCAGAGCGCCTCTGTTATTTGCTAAATGACTGTTAGTCGAGGCATATTATTCTCGGCATTACCGAGGTATAGGTTATATCAATAAAATAAACATCTGTGATTTTAGCAGGAGAGAGAGGGGAAAAAAATAAAAGGGGGTTTTGGGTTTTTTTTTTTTTTTTTTTTTTTTTTTTTTTTTTTTTTTAAAAGAGTTCCTATAAAAGCAGGGAAAGCGTTTGTGCAGGGAGAACACACCTGCGAAGGAGTAAATCGGCTCTTTACACGCTGAAACCAGGCTCTGAGCTGCACGGTTAAAAAAGGGGGAGGGGGAGGTCTGTCAGAACTCCACCAAGAAAACTCGATCCTGGCTGTAGCTCCCTGCACGACGTGCTAACACGTCCCCGGGCACTGGATTAAAAGCCCTAGGATGTTTTTCTAGGCAAGGATTGCTCCCTCTCCTTCACAGCTCTCAGGAATATATTAGCCACAGTTTCCTCCTGTCAATGTTTAAGAATTCCCAGGGACTTCAAGGGGCTGGTTTTTGGGTTTGTTTTTTTTTTTTTTTTTTTTTTTTTTTTTTTTTTCTTTTTTCCCCCTCTCCGCAGCAAAAATATCTGCGAGGAGACGTCCCGCCTTTGCGAGGAGTTTTACGAGGGGCTTGAGTACATAAGAGGAGCGAGGAGTGATGCATCGGCATGATAATTAACCGTATGCAATATTTATCGCCCTGTGATGTTTGTTATCAGGCGGGCGAGCGCTCTCAATTGAGGTTTAACAAATAGGAGCGGTATTGATCAAATATAATGAATAAATACGCATATGCATTATTTATCTCTGCACACATGTACACACGCGGGCAGGAGCATCTCGTCGCTGGAGGTGAGGAGAGCTGCCTGCATTCCCCTGCTCCTCTCTTAGGGAGGGAAAGAGGGGTGTTTTTAGCATAAAATTCTGCAGATACTGGGGGGCAGGTGGGGGATTGGGTCACCAATAAAACTGATCTCAGCATGGAGTATAATTGTAACAAAACGCTGCTAAGGAAAAAAAAAAAAATTAAAAAAAAAAACCCAAACAAGAGGAGCTGGCTGGCCAGGCAGCCTGGTCGCGAACCATCTGGTGCGTATTAAAAGGCGGGTGCTGTAAATACCGCTATAGGCTCCTATAGGCCGCCAGCTTTCCATGTGGGGGGGCGGGGGGGGCAGTGGGGGAGAGGAGGATGCCGATGGAAAAAAACACGGACACGGAGGGAAAGGCGTCGCTGCCGCTCCTCGGACCGCGGCCTCTGATGGAAGTTTGTCCCGGCAGAGAGGGAGAGGAGGGAGAGGGAAAGGCCCCTGTGCGGTCCCGCTGGCTCTGACGACGATAGGATAGGGAACTGCTGACGTCACTTCGCATCAGGGCCCGGGGAGCGAACGTGACCCAGGCAGGAGCTCATCTGTTTCTCATCACTTGGGAAGTTTCTCTGGCTCTCCTCCCTCCTCCCCTCTCCCGTTCTCCTTATACATTTTAATTATTTTTTCTTATTTTTTCCCCCAGCGTAAACAAACCGGGACAGAACCCGTTCCCATCCTCACCCCCATCCCTGTGTCCACCTCCATCCCCATCCCAATCTCCATCTCCACCCCCATCCCCGCTGCCCGGGCTCCCCGCGTGGGAAAGGACGGGATCTCAGGGCGCACCCCCAGCCAGCGTCTCCCCCTCCCGCCCCGTCCCATCCCGCTCCAATCCCTCCTTCCCATGCCATTGTTCGCTTTCTGCAGCCGGCTCCGGCCGCCGATCCAGAGCCCGGCGGTGCCCCTGGCTCCTGCATTGTCCTGAGGGTCACTTACTCTGTTCCCGGAGTTGGGCTCCGCTCCTTAATCTCTCCTCTTCTCGGCTCCTCAGGAGCTGACGCCTTCTCCCCACGCACCCGAAGCTGCCACAGAGGCTCCTCTTGACAAACCTCCTGCTAATGACGGCCCAGTGCCACCAGCACAGACATAAAAACTCTCACTTTCTGTTTTTTTTTTTTTTTTTTTTTTGTTTCTCCCCTCCTTTCCCCCCTAACACCCACCCCCCCACTCCCTCGGGCTGCATTCCCCTCTGACCGCTGCCTTCTTTAATTATGGCAGCTATATTTCTTGCCTGGGAGTCATTCGTGGGGATTTTTTAGGTGGAAAGGCGTTTCAGCGGAGTTATTTTTTGAGCGGGGACCAGTGCCCTATATCCAGAGGCTTTGAGTGAAGTGCAGATTGAGACATATCGGGTTCCCTATAAAAGGATCATTTCTTGTGGGAGGTTGGACACGAAGTTTGGACTCGTGACTTGCATTCCTGAAAGACATGCATATTTTAAAACAACAAAGCAAGCTCGGAAGAAGGCTTAGAGGAGGGGAGAGGGAGGGGAAAAAAAAAAACAGAAAAAAAAAAAAAACTTGGAAAGAAGTTACTAAGTGACAAACATCTGTCAACATGGACCAATTTGTATGGCACTCCGGAGGGGAAAAAAAAAAAAAAAAAGAAAAAAAGTACCTGACTAGTTTTATTTATCACTTCAGGGAGCAGCAGCTACTTTGCTGGAAGTTTGTGCGGCTCTGCAGCCGCTCAGAAATGCAGTTTGGCTCCAAACTGGGAATTTAAAGAGCTTTTCTGGCCTGTGGATTTAAGCCCCAACTCCTTCCCTCCCAGCTTTTTGCTCGGAGTAGGTTTAGCGCTCAAAAAGATGTCTAACTCCCTCATATAAAAAAAAAATAATAAAAAAAAACACGGATGGGGAGAAGGACAAAAGGAGAGCAAACGGGAGGGAATCGTGTGTCTGTCGAAGGAAATCACCATGCACCCGATCCCGTAGAGGGAATTGTGTCCCTGGAAAAGTGGAGAAAAGGGGTAGCTCTTTCTGAAGAGCATGAGGATGCTCGGGGCCGTGGGGATGCTTCTACGCTTACACGGCCAAAGGAGAAGGGGAGGACAGCAAAAATTAAATACATATATATATATGTATGTATTTATATATATTTGTATATATTTTTATATTTTCATATATATATATAATAAAAATGAAGAGGCAGGGAGGTGCGTTTGGAGGGGACGTGGGGCAGCGGGTCTTTGGGCTGCTGGAGGAGGTTTGTGGACAAAAGGAGAAGGCCCAGGGACTGTGTCTTTCAGTAAACTGTCAGTGCAGGTCCCTCGGTTGCCGGGGATGCTCCTCATCACCCCTCTCCATGCGGAATGTCTTCCTAAATCAACACAATAGGATAGCTCGCAGCCACCAGCCCGACTCTCCTTCAAGGAGCCTCCCTCCTAGCCCCACCGACCTTCCCCATCCTTTCTTCCTTTCCCTTTTCCCTTTTCCCTTTTTCCTTTCCCTTTTTCCTTTTCCCTTTTCCCTTTTCCCTTTTTCCTTTTTCCTTTTCCCTTTTCCCTTTCCCTTTCCCTTTCCCTTTCCCTTTCCCTTTCCCTTTCCCTTCCCCTTCCCCTTCCCCTTCCCCTTCCCCCTCCTCCCTTCCCCTTCCCCCTCCCCTTCCCCCTCCCCTTCCCCTTCCCCTTCCCCCTTTCCCCTTCCCATTTCCCCTTCCCCTTTCCCATTTCCCCTTCCCATTTCCCCTTCCCCTTTCCCATTTCCCTTTCCTTTCCTTTCCTTTCCTTTCCTTTCCTTTCCTTTCCTTTCCTTTCCTTTCCTTTCCTTTCCTTTCCTTTCCTTTCCTTTCCTTTCCTTTCCTTTCCTTTCCTTTCCTTTCCTTTCCTTTCCTTTCCTTTCCTTTCCTTTCCTTTCCTTTCCTTTCCTTTCCTTTCCTTTCCTTTCCTTTCCTTTCCTTTCCTTTCCTTTCCTTTCCTTTCCTTTCCTTTCCTTTCCTTTCCTCAGCTGGGGGTATTTTATACCCTGTAGTTTTGGATTTGATCCATTGCTTTAAGCTTGATGGAGGGTTCTGCAGACAAGGAGATGTATATACACTATTATACAGCCATCATTGAGATTACTAACAGTGAGCCTCTTGTCAGCCAGACGGTCCTGCTTTGAAACACTGCTCACATTATCCTGATTTTTCAAAACTGGGGGTGAGGGAAGGGAGGGGAGATACAATTTCCCACTGTCCCTTTTGTTAATTGTTTTCTTTTCCTCTCAATTACGTTTACAACCCAATCGGGCCCGTTTCACGTAGTGTCTTTGTATTTCTAGTGGAAGCCACGTGGGGGTGGGAGAAGAGATCCTGACATCCCTCCTCGAGCCTTCATCTGAACGCCGCCCCCTCCTCTCCGAACTCAAGCCCGAGAACCTCAGGAACCACAAAAAACCGAGGGCGGCAAAGCCCATAACCTGCCCCCTGCCCTGAAAGTGGACGGGGAGATCTCCAAGCCTTCCCAACAGCTGAATAATGTCATTTTATTTTTCAGGTGGCTGCACCTTGCACAGAAGAATCCATAGGAAATTGTCCAGCAGGGATGACTTCACTTTAAAAAAAAAAAAAAAGAAAAGAGAAGGCTAGGTGGAGGGAACCCCAAACCACTGACAGACAGGCCTGGGGAGAAAGGGAGATGGAGGGAGGGGTGGAGAGAGGGTCAGGAGTTGAGATAAGGAACCTTGTGCAGCGTTAGCCTTTCCCATTCTGCAGTTTCATCGCTATATCCCGGCTATTCTGCTCCGAAGGTGATCAGAGAGGAGAAGGGGCGGGTGCTGAAATATTTAAGGGAGCGTTTAAACCCGGAGTCTTCAATGAATGAAGGAAGGGGGGTGGGGGGGGGATATGGGGGAAAAGAAAAAGTTGGAAAATGGATTCGCTGACAAGTAAGGATAATAAATGAGAGGCGCTTTCAGATAGATATCTCAGACGTGAAATTGCACCCAGCTGGTTGTGTAAGCAAACAAATAGTTTCATGTTAGGGACTCTCGACTTGTGGCTTGATGAATAGAACACGACAGAGGTAAATGGCTCTTTAACTCATTTAGGACTCAAACTCTTTGGCTTCCCAAGTAAAAGACCTGGTGACGCCATGGATCCTGAGCAAGCACTTTAACAAGAGTTTTATTAGTTTCCACTTGTGCTCTCGGATCTCCCCCCTTCTATCACCTCCTTCCTATGTCTCTGGGCTTTTTTTCGTTCTTCTTTTAAATTTTTTTTTTATTACTCTCTTGCTTTTTCTTCCATTATCCTTCTCCCCTCCTTTTTTTTATATTTTTTATTTTTATTACTATTATTATTTTCCCCGGGAAAACGCCTTGTCGTAGGAGAGATCCCACGAACCACCGGTGCCGGGAGACGCAGCAGGTTTGCAGATTCCCCGGACCAGGGTTTTTCCCGTGGCAGCCATGAGTTGTGGCTTTTGAAATGCAGTTGTTTGTCATTCTCATTGCGCTCCGGAATCACTGCAAGAGCACTCGTCTTCGGCCGCTCTGACCCATCGGGGATTAAAAAGGGGGAGGGGGATTTGTCTAAGACAAAAAAAAAAAAAAAAAAAATAAAATCTCACCTCAAAGTCGGTGACCGAAACGAATTAGAAAGGGAGATTTTTTAAACAAATATATAGACACGTTTCGTGGAGGTCATGGAGTTTCAGAAATAATCCCCAGGATGTAAAGAAACGTGAAGAAAAGTGGGGAAGGACAAGGGGAGTGATTCCTACCTCTCTCTGAGAGGTAGAGAGCAAACAGGATAAAGATATGTTAAAAAAAAAAATAAAAAATAAAACCACCAAAACTAAAAATATAAAAATATAAAAATAAGGGATTAAAGCCCCCTCACACTCGCTATTTCCAGACTTAAAACCTAACCCATTGGATAGTCAGGATGCCCATGGAATTGGAGGAAGAGCGTGGACATTGTCTGCAATGCCTATGAACAGCTGTGCACCTGGAGATTGCAGAAGTGACGCAGCAAGCCCTGATTCCCTCTCCATTCCTCTGTCCGTCAGAGGGTCTGTCCCTGACAGCCGGGACCACTGTCTGTGCCTGTGCATCCCTCGCCTCTTGGGGAGGAGACACTGACTGCCATAACCCAGGAAATGATATATATATGTATATTTATTCATATTTAAAAATATATATAATTTTTGAAAGTCCTTTCGTCAGGTAAAATACATTTATTTCTTCGTGTGGGAAACCAAAGCATCTCAGAATTTGCTTTTTTTTTCCTGTCACAATTTCTGCTGCTGCTGGCAATGACCTCCAGCCAAGGGTTTCCCACTCCAGACCCTTGCAGGGAAGGAGTCTTTTCCATCCTGACCCGTTGCTTGTGGTGGGAAAAGCCACTTGCCATGGAGCCCAACACCTGCTTTTCCACTAAATTCAAAGGCTCTCGAAAAAGTCAGGGGTTACCCTGTTGCTCCTGTCCCAGGGTGGGTTCATCGCCCTCATCCCTGGAGGGGAAGGGGTGGATGGAGGAGAGGTCACCAGAAGGTTGTTCATCCCATGGGTTTGGGGGGGACAAGAAGCCCCTGGAAATGGGCAGACACAGCCCCTACCCCGCACCAAGAAGCCAGAAAGGGTACAGGGAGTGGAGGGGGAGGTACAACCCTGTCCCTGTCAGCACTCCCCATCTCAGCTGGGGTTCAAGCTGCCACTTAGCAGCCTTCCCGAATATTTATTTGATTGAACACACAGAAAAGGCCTAATTGGGCCATGGGAGGAGGCAAGTTAGTTAGTGAGGGGTGAGGAGGTGGGGGGCCCTTGGTGTTGGGCGTGCCCTGAGTAGGGTCCACTGTGCAGGGTTATGTTGGGAGGGTCACGCTCCCCACCCAAATCCCCCCTAGCCCCTGCTTTCCACCACCCATCGCTGCCCTGAATCACTGCTGCAGTGGCTGGGAGTCATGGAGAAACTGCGGAGTCCTGGGTGGCAGGGAAGGATGGGAGAGTGTTGGGATGGAGGAGTGGAGGTATGAAGGGATGGAGGGATGGAGAGTTAAATAGATGGAGGGATGGAGAGGTAAATAGATGGAGGGATGGAGGGATGAAGGAATTGAAGGGTGGAGGGGTGGAGAGATGAAAGGGTGGGGGAGTGAAAGGACGCTGGGATGGAGGGTTAGAGGGTTGGAGAGGTGGAAGGGTGAAGGAATGGAAGGGTGAAGGGATGGAGGAGTGGTGGAATGGAAGGATGCCACAGTGGAGAATTGGAGGGGCATGGGGTGGAAGGTTGCAGGGGTGAAGGAATGGAGGGATGGAAGGATGACTAGTTGGAGGGGTGTAGGGGTGACAGGAGGCAGAGGAAGAGAGGAGGAGGGTTGGAGGGGAAAAGGGGTTGTGTAAGGGTAGAAGGATGGAGAGATGGATGGGTGGAAGGTTATGGGGTGGAAAGGTGGAGGCATGTAGGGATGGAGGAGTAGTGGGATGGAAGGGTGCCCTGACGAGCTCCCCTGTGGAACCCAGGGGCCTGCAGACCCCCAGGGGCAGCACGCAGGTTCCTGGCAACAGCAAGGCAGGAGAAAATTAGCTGGAGTTGGTTTTAAAGCAGTATATTGTAGTTTATGACAAACCACCAGAAACTTGAAGAGAGACCCCAGCCCCTTTCCACATTCAGATATTATTATTATGCAGATAGAGCCCAGCGATGTGATCATACAATGTTATTAGCTGCTGTATGAGTGCCCAAGAGGCTGGAGCATGGTAAGGGAAAGCATCCACTGACACAATGTGGACAGGGTAGTTAACACCGCGGAACACAATACTGTCTTATAAGCAAAGTTTAATAAGGGATTGAAACACTTCTTTCTAGGCACATACATGGAAATAAGTGCATCTCGTACACCTCCTCTACGCCTGCAAGTATCTTGGCAATCGGTGGGTTATTATTATTCATAAATATGAAAATTAATTGAAAAATACGTTTCTGACCTACGAAAAAGTTTATCTGTTTTCATCAGTGGGATAACACTGTAATGAATATATTTACATCTCATTGGAAGAAACCGAGACCTGTCTTTCCTTCTGATATCCCCATTTGTTTGGTTTAATTTTTTTCTGTAGTTTTTGTCTGGTTTATTGGATGTGGGAGGTTTTTATGTTTTGCGGGGGGTTGTTGTTGTTTTGGGGTCTGTTTGTTTCTGGTTTTAACTGCTAATCCAGCTAGGTCTCCAGTCACCCATCCCATGAAAAGCAATGCTGAAGAGTTGCTCTCAGCATCTCCCAGGGCTGAGCCTCCCCACTCACTCCCCATTGGAAGCCTGGAGGGGCTGCTGGACACCCTCTGCCCAGGGAAGGCAACCAGGACGAGGAACAAAGCTGTTGCCTATGCCGCATCCATATGAGTGGGAAAAGAGAGGGTGTCTGTTGGTCTAATTCCTGTCCTGGCATGCCCAGGTCTGAAATCATCCATTCCACCCCTCTGTCCCTAGCACCTATGAACACAGGCCGTTTCTCCATCCTGAAATGGGCTCTACCCCCACAGAGGATCTGCCCACAATGTTGATTACCCAGCTATAAGTGCCTACTGTATAGAGCTGCTCTCGCCTCGGATCTGCTGCGCCTAGAATATTAAAAACCCCAAGCGGGTTGGATTGAAGGATCTTGTTAATGCAAAAAAAAAAAAAAAAAAAAAAAGGAGAGAGAGAGAAAGAGAGAGGAAAGGAGAGTATGGAGGACAGCAAATTAAAAGAAAAACATTGCCCATGACTCCACAGACTGAAAAGCCTGCCTCATCCAGGCTTGTTTGGAGGGCACGGGAGGTGTCTGCGTGAGGGGGGGAATGTTATTTTTAAAGATCCAGCTTTATTAATACGTTAAGAAAGAGCTCCCTTGGTAGTATGTGTTCTTACAGCTCTGTCTCAGATCCTATAAAACATTAATGCACTGAAAGCTGTTACAGAGATCTGCACCACCAGCTAGAAGCATTGTGAAGCCTTTACCTTCAAAGGAGCTCCATTACAGAAAGGATTTTTAATTTTCTTTGCAAGAAAAGGCAAGCTGAAGGGAAGCAGGGCTTTTGGCACAGAGCTCTGGCCCCTGCAGTGGGTGGCTGTGGCATGGAGGGGGCCACGGCCCGTGATTTCTGCATGGTCATGGCACACAAACATGCACCAAACATGCAGGCTCACCACCCAACAAGTAACCATCCGGTTGGATTTTTATATTAATGGGCTGGGAATACCCTCCACGCGCAGAGACTGGAGTCAAGAGAAACAGCAAGAGGGATGTTTCTGCTGACAGCAAGTGTGAGGCGTGCATGCCGGAGCTCACACCAGGGTCTGCAAGTCCTTGGGGTCGAAAAAAAATAGAAACAAAGCAAAATATAACCCCACCCCAAGCCTCTCAAATCAGAAAACCACCGTGCCTGCAACAAGCAAGTGTCACGGTGACGGTATGCAGTGGTGGCATACAGTGACTTCAATCCATGCCCATGATGTCTAAGAACAAGAAGCAAGGTGTGAACTCAGCAGAAACTCCAGATGATGAGGAAAAGCATTTCCAAAAAAAAAGGGGTAGACCAGCATGGCAGGCTTGTCAGCCTTGGTGGAGAGTCTACTTCGTGGTCCAAACCAGGAGAGGCCAACTGGGGCATGGTGCCATGCCTCACACTCCCTCTCCCTAGGCCTCAACAGCTCATCCCTAAACTTGCACAGTCAAACATGTTTGGAATATCATGTGGTTTACATGACTCGGTTACCCCTCATACATATCCTTTAAGTTCTCCCTTTGAACATCAGTACAGGAGTTAAAAATCCAGGGAGATTTTTATTTATTCATGTGTGTTGGTTTTATTTGGGATTTTTTGGTTTCTTTATTGTTGCTTTTTCCTCTTCTTTTTTTTTTTTTTTTTTTTTTTTTTTTGAGGAACTGTTGGCATGTTTCAAGTAACGAGACTCATGGGTTGTGGGGTGATAACTTGATTTTTTTTTTTTGCTAAATTCTTTTATTTTGTTTAAATTCTCACTTCAATTTTAATTCTTGAAGAACAGATTCGACAACATATATCGCACTTATTATAAGAAGCAAAGGGTTATATCAAAAATTATTAGTATAGAATCACAGGAAACCTGGTTTGGAACCAGAAAAAATACAAAACAGATATAGATACATAGACACAGGACAATTTTTTTATAATTATTTGGAAAATGTAATTTTCCCCTAATTCTCGTTTCTTTTTTTCTTTTTTTTTCCTTTATGCGCATACGATGTTTTAAGTTTTACAAAAAATGAAAATAAAGACTAATATTTTACAAAATGAGTAACAATGCTCATGGTAAGTGTTTGCGCGTGGAATTTGTTTGTTTGTTTGTTTGCTTGGGTTTGGTTTTTTTTTATTCTACACAAGGTTCAGTTCAGTTTCAACGCTTTTTGTTTTTGTTTTTTTTTTTTTTTTTTGTTTTTCATTTTTCTTTTTAACTGTACAGCATATATCAACAACAGTCCACAATAAATCCTGGAAGATCCAGTATCCCCTTCAGGTTTGATTAATATCCCCTCAATACTCATTTTTTTTTGTTGTTTTTATTGGTTTTTAAAATTTTTTTCTTTTTTTTGTCTCTTTTATTATTATTATTATTATTTTCCTCCTCTCCAGAAAAGAAAAAAAAAATAAAACCGGGGGTAAAAAAAAAAAAAAAGGCGAAAAAACCCAAAAAGCGCAACACCCCGGCCTCGGTCCGTCCTTTCACCCCAACCGCGGCCGCTCCTCTGCTCCTACTCGTCCCTCTTTTGTCCCGTGTCCGCCTCCCGGGCCCCCCCGCACCCTGACTGCCCCTCGGTGCGGGCGCTGCCGCCTCCGCTCGCTGCTCCGCGCCTGCTTTCTCTCCGCCGGGGGGTGCGGGGTGGGCTCTAGGAGCACTGGATGGACATGTAAGGCCAGTTGAAGCTGCTCCCCGACAGTAGCATATCCCTGATGAGGGTCTCGATGGGAGTTTTACCTACCAAGCGGACGAAGAAGAGCTGCTCGATGACGGAGGAGGAGACGGTGCGCAGGGAGGGCAGCCGCAGCAGCAGCTTCCCGAAGCGGCTGGGTTGGTTGGGATACTGGCTCCTCACGTACTCCTCCAGCGCGCATTGGGACTTCTCCTGCAAGCTCTCGATGTGAGCGGCATCCGACAGGCCGCAGGCGTCTGCCCGCAGCATCCGCGCCCGCGGAACGGCGGCGGCGAGGAGGAGGGGGAGGGAAGGAGGAAGGGAGGGAGGGAGGGATGGAGGGGGAGATGGTTAGTGGCGGGGATGCGAAGCTGGGATGGGGGGGCGCCCCCAAAGGCGCACCCCCGTTCACCTCCATCCCATCCCGCAGCATCCCATCTGCAGCATCCAGTCCCATCCCACCGCATCCCATCTCACTGCATCCCATCCCACAGCATCCCATTCCGGATAAACCTCACCGCCTCCGTGGATGTTTTCCACGGGAAGGGGGAAGCCGTGGGGGTGTCAGCATTCCCAACACCCCCCTCCGCCCCCGCCTCCCCCATTCCAAACAACCCTTCAACATTCCCAACATCCCAACACCGCCCCCTCGGACACTCCGCGGTCCCGGCCCCGCGAAACCCTTCACTGGGATGCAGGAAACCGGGACCAGCCCCCCTTGAGCATCACCGAGGCGGGAGTGGGGGAAAAGGACGTGTGTGTGTGTGTGTGTGTGTGTGTGGTTTGGATTTTTGGTTTTGTTTTTTTTTTTTTTTTCCTGAGGAAAACGGTATTAATTAATAATAAAAGCTGAAGAGCAGAGGCGCGCACAGGCAGAGGGAGACGGAGGGAGTTTGTTGACATGGCTGCACATCAGAGGGAAGCAGCGGCTGGCAGGGAGCCGGCCGGGGGATGCCGAGGGTATCAGGGGGTCCCCTCCATCCCCTGCCCCGCCGCCAGCCGTACCGAATCGGCCACGTCTTTGCAGTCTGGGCGATAAATCCTTTGCGGGGGTTGAAAAAAGGCCGGGTTATCCCGAGGGGTTGCGGTGAAGACGGCCGCGTCTCTCAGACACAAAGCTTAAGGGGAGGGATGCAGCGGGTGAGCCCTGCCTAAATGTGTCCTTCCCTGCATCCCTGTGGCATCTCTGCCGCCAGGAACATCCTCCTGGCACCGCGCAGAGCCACACAAGCTGGGCAAAGGCCTGCTAACCCCGGAGCAGAAACCTTCAGCATCCATTCCTCTGCAGCTATAGGCGTTATTCTGTGCGTGGAGAGAGGTATGGATGCATCTGTGCATTTACACACACTCCCTGTGAATACACAACCTAGAAGAAAGGATAGTGATGCACAGGCCGCTTGTCGAGGTGGAGAAGTGGTTGGATGATTGAAAACAGCCACATTGTTTGGGAGATTAATAATAAATATTAAAAAAAAAAAAAAAAAAGCCAAACCATCAGGATCAGAGGGAGGCAGTCAGCTGGCAGTGCGGTTTAACGCAGATCAAAGCCAGACTTTGCTAATATATAGATCCCAATACGAATTAATGTATGTTAATGGCCCCCAAAAGGACATTACAAAATTGTGAATGTGGAATTATGACCCTGGAAAGGCACAACAAATTATTCAAAGCCAAAAAATAATTGAAAAGGAAGAAGAAAAAAAAAAATCAGTCGCAACTGCATTTTTGAAGTTTAAGTCTTCCCGTATCAAGAACTGGCTTTACAAAGATTTCTGAACACCTTCATCTACAATACTATGGCCTCGAGCGAAAATACAAATAAAACAAGCCATAATTCAGGAACTTCTGAGGAGGAGAACCTTTGACCTGAGCTGTGGACTTGGCATCCCTCAGATACACAATTATCTGAGCCAGGATGCTCCGCTAATCCATACTGTACCTCTAATGCAATGATATTTTGCAACATCTAAAGCACGTATATACTTATCAAAAGCTCGGGCCTGTTCTTGTTTGCAATATGTATCAAAAACACAGGCCTGTTCATATGTTGATTGCCACAAATCACGCTCCATATTTACATATATCTTGCTATTTTACATGCATTATCTGCTCATTATGCATTAGGATCCTATTCAACTTCCAAACAATGCAATATGAAAGGGTCTTACTGACACCCTAGCAGGGCTTTCTTTCTTTCTTTTTCTCTTCTTTCTCCTTGATGCCCCATATGTCATATCCTTAAGGTTAGTAAAATATTTATCAGAGATTTACGATAAGTGCACCTATAAATGCAGGTCACCGGACAATGAGGACTAGGAAGTTGCTGGCTGGAAGGGCAACAGCCTGGGGATGGGAGTAGTTTTAAAAAAAAACCTCCTTGGGTTATGCCTTAGACCTCCGAACACTCATGTCGATAATATCTATTGAGCTTTAATTATTTTAAATGGCCTGACATAAGCTTTTGCTAGGGCTTTATTCCTCAACCTCAAAGGTGGTGGTGGTAAGGCTCAGCTCTCCCCTCAGAATAAAACTAAAAAATGATGACAATTAAGGGATGCACAGCTCGGTCAGGTTATGTGGTCCAGAGAGGTGCATTCCATGGGAGAAATAATGCAGTCCGTGTTTACCGGAGGTGAATTATTATTCCATCTCAGAAAGTGGGCTAATGTGAAAAGCTGTATGTGCGCTTTTTTTTTTTTTTTTTTTTTTTTTTTTAATATGGCAGTGTGTCAATAAGGGAAAGCTCTATATTTCTTCCTGCAGTCTATGGAAAAGAAATTATGTAAATAAATAACCATTACTGTTCAGCACACTCCAACCTTCCCCTTTGTAGTGGCTGGAATATATTTCACGTTACGCGTTCAGAAGAGTTTAGTGTTCAGAAAATATAGATGTAATCAGCTAGCATCTAACTAGAAATCAAAGTTCTTATTGCGCTGCAAATGGATTTATTGGATTTATGTTATCTGTCTCAGTCCCTTTCTGGAAACCTTTATTTATGGCCAGGAAAAAGTAGCTGCAGAAATTAATAACTCTAAAGTTTGGGGTAAATAAAGAAAAAAAAAAAAAAAAAAAAAAAGAAGGAGAAAAAAAAAGAAAAGAGGGAGAAGGGAGCAAGTTTTGGGTCACGACCCAGCCGTTGGACGGTAGCCAGAATTTTACGGATTAAATTCACGCTATCCGGAGCCCAAATGTAAAAACCACAAGAGGAGAACCCCACGCCAGCTTTAAATACTTAGTCCTTTGCGAAGGACTTAGGGCAATATGCCTAAAAGTGTCTTCTCCATCAGTCAAAGTTTGTTTAAAAGTTGGATGACTTTGAGCAAGGCTTCCCGTGAATTCCCCTCTGGCTAAGCAATCAAAACAAGTTTAGCGAGGAGTGGAAATGTGAGGATGGGGGTAAGGGGTAGATTGTTCCTGACAGCTGTATTTCCATTTTCTGAGATGCCCCGATGGCACGGGACATCTCAGAAAATGGAAATACCACACAATAGTTCCTTCCCTCAACCCCCTTCAAGCTCAGCTCCATCACGGGTAGGGACTTCTCCCCTCGCAAACGCGTAGTTATTAGGTTTTTTCCTAATATATGCAAATGAAGGGCTCCTCTAAAGCCACTAACCGCGTTTTCAGCCAAGGTCGATGGTTTGGGGAAGGTGCAGGGGAGGAGGGAGGGGAAAATGAAGGAGAGAAAGAGAGAGAAAAAAAATTAAAAAATTAAGAAACATCCTTATGTGTCCCGGGGCCTTTGGAGGGTGGAAGGGCCGAGATACTGGCCAGCCCCTGTCTGCTTGGGAAGAATGTCTGGATGTTGGGTCTGGCCAAAAGGGGGGGGAAAAATTTAAAAAAAAAAAAAAAAAAAAAAAGATAATGAAAAAGCAGGCGGGTTCCTCCCTGTGTATTGATGAGCACCCTGAAATGAATGGGAAGGGAAAGCCTGGGAGTCTGCTGGCAGGCTGTGGGGGTAAATCAGCCTGATAAATGCCGGCAGGTCTCTTTGTCACTCCTGAAAAACATGTTTCCATCAGGAAGACTTATTAAGATAAAATACATTAAAATGTCGAGCTGGCTATTCAGTAAATCTTCCATTTGTTTTAAGATCTGCACTTTATCCTCTGCAAAGAAATATTCTCTCCAAAGGCTGCGAAACTGCATTTGCACTGGAAGGAAAAGGGGGCAGTCACAGTACACGTCTCCGACCACCCTGCATACAAATTAGAGACTCCTGTCTAAATAAATTATCCGATGTTCAAATCGATATTAATACTGCATTCGCTACATTACAATATTGTGCGAATTTAGGAGTCATTTTAATACAATGTAAATACTATTTTTCATGCTTGAAAGGCAACAAATATTGATGGATTATAAACTGCTTACTGTTAAACAAGGCCTTTGAACGATTTGCCATCTTTGTTCAGGAATGCTTTTAATTTTGCCTCGGCCTAGTTTTAAACCAGATTTATCGGGGACTGTTTAGTTATCACTAACCGGGAGGACCGGTTTGGAAAAGGGGGTGTGTGGAGGGGGGGGGCAGAAACCGGGACAAGAAAGGATCAAGGGGGAAGCAGGGCAGGGAGAAGGTTGGGGGGGTGGGGGTGGGGGGGGGAAAGGAAAAGTAAACAAGCAGGGGGGAAAAAAATAAGTGGCAATTAGCCCCATCGTGGCGATAATTAGAATAATAATTAAAAAATGACACTGGCAGGCCTCTTATCTCGCCTTGCTTCCATTTCCTATATTTCCTCCACATCGTTCGCCTTTGATGTTTATAAATTTCTCCCTCGCAGGTTACAATAATAGAAGACGTATTATATTCTTATAGGCTGCGACCAGAGCACTTCAAAGGCGACGCTAATGCACTTTCCCGCTAGTTAATTCGAACCATCTATCACAGGGAAAAAACTGTTAACATGCGTGTTTCCACCGCCTCCGCTTAATTTGATATTTTATATATATTTTTAGTATTATTTTGGGAGATGTTGTTTTTTTTGGGGGGAGGTTGGAGGAGGAGTATTAAGATGCCAACACGGGTGGAGTTGAGGGAGAGGTCGGGAAGATACCTCGGCCTCCTGCTTTCTTGAACACATTTTTCATGGATTTTTGGTTTTTTTTGGGGGGGGAGGGTTGGGGGTTGTTATTTTAATTTTTAACGGCGCTCCCTCCTCCCTCTCCCCCCCCCCCCCCCCCGCCTCCCTCCCTCACCTGAGGTGAAGAGGACGATGGCTTTCAGGCAGCTGTACTCGGCCGAGTCGACGTGCAGAGCCTTCAGCTTCTCCACCTGCTCCTGGAAGATGCGGATGTGGTCCATGAAGGCGACGACGCGGTCGGCCGACATGGGGGAGGCGTGGAGGCCGGCGGCGGCCAGGAGCGGGGCCACGTGGAGGGGCATGGAGCACTGGGCGGCGTTGAGGACGAAGAGCTCGCTCCAGGTGAGCCTCAGCAGGGCCACCTGGTCGGTGATCTGCAGGTCGGGGAAGAAGGGGATGTTGCGGGCCCACTCGACGGCGCTGAAGAGCAGGCGGGCGGCCAGCTCGCAGATGTTCTCGATGCCCATGATGTTGTTGGGCTGCATGCACTGGCTGCCGTAGCGGGAGGTGGGATAGGGCTCGGCCCGCAGAAGCAGGGAGATGTATCCCGAGAGATAGCAGTGCCCGTTCAGGGGGTCCCCGTTGGTCAGGGCGTACTGGCCGGGGTTGGGCTGGGTGGGCGGCATCCTTCCTCGCTGAACCGCTGACAAAAAGAAGGAGAGAAGGAGAGGAAATGTGCATCCAGGAGCTTCGCAGGCATCGCTCCGGCGGCGCTGCCAGCCAGACGGAGACAATGCCGGGCTTCTTCTTTACGTCCCCCCCTCCACCCCCACCCCCTCCCCACCAAAACCGGCACCACCACCACCACCACCGGCACCGGCACATCCAGCCACCCTCCCTCCTCTCTCGCTCTCCCCCCGGCACACGCACAGGCACGGACAGACAGAGGCATGCGGAGCTGGGCAGAGGCAGCCGAACCTGCATAGCCCCCTCCCCACCCGGCCCCGGCCCCAGCTCAGGCGGCCCCAGCCCAGCGGCAGCCAAGCCCCCCCCAGCCCCAGTGCATTCAGGCTTCACAAAATAAACACAGAATAAAAAGAAGGGAAGAAAAAAAAAAAAAAAAAAAGAAAGAGAAAAAAAAAAAAAAAAAGCCATGGCAAACAAGACAAATCCAGACCACCCCCTCCCCTCTCGCAACAGAAGGCAACCCCGCACGTAAAAAGACAAAAAAAAATAAAATCAAAGAAATCCTCCGGGTGATGGGAAAGCGGGGTTAAAAATCACAGCCAGCTGTTAAAAATATAGCCAAGCTCTGTTGTGGATCCCAGCCGATTGCCCTGGTAGCACTGAGATTTAGGAGTGAAGTGCTGTGTCGCTTTTTTAAAAAAATAAAATGAAATAAAGTAATTCATAAAAATAAATGCGTCCGTGTTCTTCAAAAATACTCCGTCGTCACCCTTCGAGATGGAACAGGTCGCAGCCCCCCAGCTTCCCACCGCTAACTTTATTACACAGAACCAGCTTTCCATAGAGGACACCCCCATCCCCCTCCCAGCAAAGTTCTCCCTGCTAAAAGGAAGAGAAAGGTTAAATATTATCAAGGGAAGGGGGGAAACAAAACAAAACAAAACAAAGCAGCTCCGAACTTACAATAGCCAAACATTCGTGGTAAAAAAATGGGACGGTGTAATTAATATCTTTGGTGCGCTGTTGCCACTGCAAAAGCCTGCAGTCACCGTTGCACAGTGAATGCACAAGCTTGCAACTGCAAAAACACTGGATTCATTAACCATCTCCACACAGAGCGCAAGTAATGCCTCGAGTCCCGAAAGCTGACCAAAGTTGGTGTGTGTGGTTTGGTTTTTTTTTTTTTTTTTTTTTTTTTTTTTTTTTTTTTGGTGTGCGTGTGTTTTACTCCATCAGTGCCAGCCCCTGCAGCCGCATGCCATGTAAACAAAGGTAACTTCAGGGGGCAGATGCGGTTGCCCGGGCCCTTTCCCTGCACACACAGCCACGCATACCCTCACGCACCCTCATCACGCACATCACTTATCTTTCCGGCATGCCATATACATTCCCCCCCCCTTCAACTTTCTCTTTCCCTCTCCACAGAGCCATCCTGGCTTCCCTGGGCCGGACCTCTCTCTCCTACTGCCTTCTAGCCCACCTCTCCCTCTTCAATCTGTCTGTAGACTTAGCAGCTATTTTTCAATTAACTGCAAGCACAATTCTAACTTCTTTTTTTTTTCCTCCTCCTTCCCTTTTTTTTGCTCCCCCCCCGCCCCAGACGCCTACCAACAGCCCCTGAAGCTACCAATGAAGTCGTCATATTTGCGAGCTCTTTCAGATCTGAAGCAGCTTCATTCCTTTTCTCCTGGCGTATAAAATATGATTTTAAAACCAATTAAGGCAGTAGTAATCCCCGCTCCGCAAAACTGCCTGCTTCACTGATGTGACTCTAAGACATCTTTAACGACAGTCACAGGGTAAACTTCAACCGTAAACCGAGAAAATACATTCCAAGTAGAAAGGAGGGCAGCAAATCTTTCTACGCAAGAATCAGCCTGGACGCAAGGAAAAAGCACAGTGACTCTTGGAAAGGAGGTGGGGGGGGTGGGGAAAAAAAGAAATAAATAAATAGCAGAGCAATTGGAAATGGTGAGGAGCCCGCTGCCAGATGCAGGCTGCGGATCCTGCTAAAATGAGAAGGACCGGTAAATAGGTTATAAATCGTGATTTGTATGCAGGCTTTAAGGAGAGGGTGGAGTTTGATGGAGAAATAAAATGAGCAGCGTGCTAAAGGGGAGGAAAAAAAAAAAAGATAGAAGAAGAAATGACAGAAGTAAAGAAACCCGGTTCAGTCACAAACTTTCCTTTGAACGCATGGAGTGAAAACAAGGCCAAATCTCGCACTGGAGCACGTTCCGGGGCACTGGGAAGCACAGGGAAGCGGAGATACAGTAGAACATTTCCCCCTCATTTCCCCCCCTTTCCTCTTTTTCACCCCTTTCCTCTTTTCTTCCCACACTTACACGTCTTTCATCTTTCTTTTCGGGAAAAAACGAGGCCGGGAAATGGATCTACCGAGCGTTGTTGCGGGTTTAAAAAGAAAATGATGGGGCGGAAGAGGGTGTGTGTTGGGGGGGGGGGGTGGAAGGAAGCTGAATGGAAGCACATCTCGTACGGGAGAGAGGGATGCATATCCCCCCCCACCACACACACACACACACATCACCCCCTCCCCGGTCTCATCCCAACAATAGACAAAACCACATCCAAACACAGGCACACACTCGCGCGGGAGAGGGGATAAACCGCGGCTCGGTTGATAAATATTTAGCGAGCGGTGGTGATGATAATAATAATAATAATAATAATAATGATAATAATAATAAAAAATTCCGGGCACAATGAGAGCAGGGGAAGGGGCGAGCGCGGAGATGCCGGGGAAAGGGGGTGGGGAGGAACGGGAGGAGGGCAGGAGGCACAAGCCGAAAAGCAAAAGGAAAAAAAAAAAAACCAGCACCAACCACCATCAACAATAACAACAAAACCTGGCGCAAAGCTGCCAGATGGAGTGCAGGCAGAGGGAGAGATTGACATGTGCATGGAAACGGGGAGAGACCCAGATCGCCGTGGAGAGCCGTAAATATATATATATATATATATGCATATATATATACATCTACACACACATATAGGGAGGGATATTATATATATGCACGCTGCGCGTGTATCTCTATGCCTACGTGTGTAGGTGAGCGCGTGTGCACGTATCGCACAGACACACTCACACGCGTGGAAGCAGGCAGGCAGACGGACAGACAGACAGACAGACAAGCAGACAAGACAGACGGAGAGCCCTGTGGCAGAGCCGCGGAGGGGAGAGGGAGGGGAGCGAGAGCCATTCAAAGAGTAGGGAAGAAATATTCACCTTCCCGCCTCATGCCCACTTTGAGGCACTTCTTGAGGCGGCAGTACTGGCACTGGTTGCGGTGGTGCTGGTCGATGGGACAGTTCCTGTTGGCGCGGCACGTGTAAGTTAAGTTCCTGCGGACGCTCCTCTTGAAGAAACTTTTGCATCCCTCGCAGGTGAACTGGCCGTAGTGCTTTCCGCTGGACTTGTCCCCGCACACCACGCACTCGATGTGCTGCTGGCTCTGCCCCGAGCCCTGCTGGCCCGTCCCCTTGTCCCCGGCCGTCCCGGGCGTGGAAGGGGGTCCCGGCTGGCTCGGGGTCTGCGGGGTGTGCGGCGCCGCCGACCCCCCTTGCTGCTGGGGCGGCTGCTCCCGTGCCGGCTGCGCCGCGGCGGGGTTGGGGCCGCTCGGGGTGCCCCCGGCCACGTCTTCCTGCGGATCTCTCCAGCTGCTAACTACCATTGCCATATCTCGGGCCCAAAAAAGTGCTGGGGAGCGGCGCGTCTCGCTGCGGGCTGCCGGGGAGGAGAGGGGCGGGGGGCGGGGGGGAGGCGGCTTTCGGACGGGAGCCGGGGGCGAGCGGGGACCCTGCCTGCCGCCTGCCTCCGCCTCGCCTGCCGCTGCCCTGCTGCCGCCGCCGCTGCCGGCTGGAGCCGCTCCTGCCGTTTTCTTTATTTTATTTATTTTTTTTTCCGCCGCGAGCCCCCCTCCTCTAGCTCGCTTTTCCTCTAATTTCTAATTTTTTTTCCCCTTTTCTCTCTCTATTTTTTTTTTTCAGGGAGGGGGAGG
>JAUMJK010002431.1:5000-48662 GCA_033558105.1 Coccyzus lansbergi
AATTAGTGTTTGGGTCAATGTTTGGGGTGGGTGTTTGGGGAGGGTGGGTGCTTTGGGCAGGTGTGGTGGGGAAAAATTTTTTAGGTGAGTTCATTAGCATAATTGAGTCTGTCTGTTGTTGTGTTGGTGTTTAATTAGGTTTTTGGTGTGTGTTGTGGGTGAGGATTTTGTTCAGGTGTGGGGTGGGAAAAAAATTTTTTTTGGGTTGGTTTGTGTAATTAGTTTTAGAATTCGTTGGGTGGGTTGTTTTTCCTTTATGGGATGAAAGATATGCCTGTGTGTTTTGGTAATGTTGGGATTTTGGTCAGGTGTGGTACTGAGGAAGACTTTTTTAATTTTAGGTGAGTAATTGTTTTGGTAGTTTGTTTACTTTGTAGTTAGTGACTTCCTGGGTGTGTGTTGGGGGTGGGTTTGGGTGAAAAAAAATTTTTAACTTATTTGCATATTTTGTTTAGTGATTGGTGGATTGAGTTCTTCATTATTTTTTGGGTGAGTGTTGGGGGTTGGTGTTTTGAAGAGGTGTGAGTGGAGAAAAAAATTTTTGGTACTTCATTTGCATATTTTGTGCAGTTTGGTGCTTAATTAGTTTGGTGCTGTGGTGGGGGCGTGGCTGGGGGCGTGGCGAGAGGGCGGAGGGGCGTGGCTGGGGGCGTGGCGAGGGGTGGTGTTATGGTAGGGGGTGTGGTGGGGAGGTGGTGTTGATAGTGGGGGTGTGTTTTTTTATGTGGTGTTTTTGTTAGGGGGTGTGTTGATGGATTGTGTGTGGTGTGAAAAAAAATTTTTTGTCTAATTTGCATAATTAATTCATTAATTAGGGTGGGAGGGGTGTGATTGGTGTTGGTGTGGTGTTGTGGTGAGGCGTGTTGTTGTGGGTGGGTGTTTGGTAATGGGGGTTTATGGTATGGGTGGAGTTGTTGGGAGGGGTGTAATTGGTTTGGTGGGGGTATGTATTTGTGGTGGGTACAGGTGGTCTGGGGTGGTAATTATCTCCCTATGGAGTAGTATATAAAAAGAAGAAAAATAATAAGTGTGGTGCAGGCTGGTGCAGCCCTAGAAAATTGGGTTGGTCTCTGGGAGTAATTTTAATTTTTTAATTTTTTTTAAATTTAATTTTTTACTCCCAGAGACCAAGCCTGGGTCTAGGGCTGCTCTGATTCAAAAACTTAAATCAGAATTCTAAAAAACCTGAAGTCAAGTTTACAGAATTCTGATTCAAGTTTTTGAATCAGAAAACTAAAGGGAAAAGGAGGAAAGAAAGAAAGAAAAGACAAAAATAAACTGACACAACCCTAAGAAACCTTTATTGCAGTATCTAAGAGGAGAGTTTTTATTTCCTTTATTAGTGAAAATGACTGACAGCATTCTTTAATTACAAGACATGGAAAAAAGATTACAAAATACAAAGTTTAGGACACAAGTCAACCAAGTCAAATACAGAGTACAAAATACAGAGTACAAAATACAAGTACAGAGTAAAGTTTAAGATGCAAGCCCAAGTCAAATACAGAGTACAAAATAAAGTTTAAGACACAAGCCAACCAAGTCAAATACTGAGTACAGAATACTAAGTACAGAGTACAAAGTTTAAGATGCAAGCCAACACAGTCAAATACAGAATACAAAATACTAAGTACAAAGTTTAAGACACAAGCCAACAAAGTCAAATACTAAGTACAAAATACAAAGTTTAAGACGCAAGGCAAAGCCAAACAGAGTACAGAGTACAAAGTTTGAGACGCAAGCCAAAGTCAAATACAGAGTACAAAATACTAAGTACAGAGTACAAAGTTTAAGACACAGGCCTAAGTCAAACACAGAGTACAAAATACTATGTACAAAGTTTAAGACACAAGCCAACAAAGTCAAATACTAAGTACAAAATACAAAGTTTAAGACGCAAGCCAACAAAGTCAAATACTAAGTACAAAATACAAAGTTTAAGACGCAAGCCAACACAGTCAAACACAGAATACAAAATACTAAGTACCGAGTACAAAGTTTGAGACGCAAGCCAACACAGTCAAACACAGAGTACAGAGTACAAAGTTTAAGACGCAAGCCAACACAGTCAAATACAGAATACAAAATACTAAGTACAAAGTTTAAGACACAAGCCAACAAAGTCAAATACTAAGTACAAAATACAAAGTTTAAGACGCAAGGCAAAGCCAAACAGAGTACAGAGTACAAAGTTTGAGACGCAAGCCAACACAGTCAAATACAGAATACAAAATACTAAGTACAGAGTACAAAGTTTGAGACGCAAGCCAACACAGTCAAATACAGAATACAAAATACTAAGTACAGAGTACAAAGTTTGAGACGCAAGCCAACACAGTCAAACACAGGGTACAATATACTAAGTACAGAGTACAAAGTTTGAGACGCAAGCCAACACAGTCAAATACAGAATACAGAGTACAAAGTTTGAGACGCAAGCCAACACAGTCAAACACAGGGTACAATATACTAAGTACAGAGTACAAAGTTTGAGACGCAAGCCAACACAGTCAAACACAGAGTACAGAGTACAAAGTTTAAGACGCAAGCCAACACAGTCAAATACAGAATACAAAATACTAAGTACAAAGTTTAAGACACAAGCCAACAAAGTCAAATACTAAGTACAAAATACAAAGTTTAAGACGCAAGGCAAAGCCAAACAGAGTACAGAGTACAAAGTTTGAGACGCAAGCCAACACAGTCAAATACAGAATACAAAATACTAAGTACAGAGTACAAAGTTTGAGACGCAAGCCAACACAGTCAAATACAGAATACAAAATACTAAGTACAGAGTACAAAGTTTGAGACGCAAGCCAACACAGTCAAACACAGGGTACAATATACTAAGTACAGAGTACAAAGTTTGAGACGCAAGCCAACACAGTCAAATACAGAATACAGAGTACAAAGTTTGAGACGCAAGCCAACACAGTCAAACACAGGGTACAATATACTAAGTACAGAGTACAAAGTTTGAGACGCAAGCCAACACAGTCAAACACAGAGTACAGAGTACAAAGTTTAAGACGCAAGCCAACACAGTCAAATACAGAATACAAAATACTAAGTACAAAGTTTAAGACACAAGCCAACAAAGTCAAATACTAAGTACAAAATACAAAGTTTAAGACGCAAGGCAAAGCCAAACAGAGTACAGAGTACAAAGTTTGAGACGCAAGCCAACACAGTCAAATACAGAATACAAAATACTAAGTACAGAGTACAAAGTTTGAGACGCAAGCCAACACAGTCAAATACAGAATACAAAATACTAAGTACAGAGTACAAAGTTTGAGACGCAAGCCAACACAGTCAAACACAGGGTACAATATACTAAGTACAGAGTACAAAGTTTGAGACGCAAGCCAACACAGTCAAATACAGAATACAGAGTACAAAGTTTGAGACGCAAGCCAACACAGTCAAACACAGGGTACAATATACTAAGTACAGAGTACAAAGTTTGAGACGCAAGCCAACACAGTCAAACACAGAGTACAATATACTAAGTACAGAGTACAAAGTTTGAGACGCAAGCCAACACAGTCAAATACAGAGTACAATATACTAAGTACAGAGTACAAAGTTTGAGACGCAAGCCAACACAGTCAAACACAGAGTACAATATACTAAGTACAGAGTACAAAGTTTGAGAAGCAAGCCAAAGTCAAATACTAAGTACAAAATAAAGTTTAAGACACAAGCCAACAAAGTCAAACACAGAATACAAAGTACAAAGTTTAAGACACAAGCCAAAGTCAAACACAGAGTACAAAATACAAAGTTTAAGACGCAAGCCAACACAGTCAAATACAGAATACAAAATAGTAAGTACAGAGTACAAAGTTAAAAGACACAAGCCAACAAAGTCAAACACAGAATACAAAGTACTAAGTACAAAGTTTAGGACACAAGCCAAAGTCAAACACAGAGTACAAAATACAAAGTTTAGGACGCAAGCCAACAAAGTCAAACACAGTACAAAATACAAAGTTTAAGATGCAAGCCAAATTCAAATACAGTGTACAACATACAAACTTTAAGATGCAAGCCAACAAAGTCAAATACAGAGTACAAAATACAGTTTAAGATGCGAGCCAACAAAGTCAAATACAGAATACAAAATACTAAGTACAAAGTTTAAGACACAAGCCAAAGTCAAATTCTAAGTACTAAACACAAAGTTTAAGGTGCAAGCCAACAAAGTCAAATACTAAGTACTAAACAGAAAGTTTAAGGTGCAAGCCAACAAAGTAAAATACAGAGTAAAAAATACTAAGTACAGAGTACAAAGTTTAAGGTGCAACACCAAGTCAAATACTAAGTACAGACTACCGAGTACAAAGTGCAGAGTACAAAGTTAGGGCACAATACAACAAGTCACATACAGAGTACCAAATACAAACAACAAAGTTAGGGCACAGAACAGCAAAGTCAAACACAATGCAATACAGCAAAGTCAGGGCACAATACAGCAAAGTCAAACACAGGGCAATACAAAGCCAAACAGTGCACAACAAAGTTGTACACAGTACAAGGTCAAACACAGCAATACAACACCGGCTAACAGTGCAATATACAAACTTAGTGCACAGCACAACAGTGTAAAGTCAGAGTACAAAACAGCAAAGTCAAACACAATACAATACAGCAAAGTTCAGGCACAACACATCAGTACAAAGTTAAAGAATAACACAGCAGTACAAACACAGACTTAATGCAAGACAATAGTAGAAACTTAAACACAAAGCAACACCACAGTACGGAGTTTAAGGCACAACACCACAACGACTCCTCTCGCCGTCCCAAGGCACGGCTCCGAAGCAACTCCTCTTGCCATCCCAAGGCACAGCTCCACAGCAACTCCACTCACCATTCCAAATACTCCTTTATGTTCAGCTTTAAGCTAAACAGCCTGCAAAGCAAAAAATTACAAACAGAACATTAGACACTATCTCAAAAAGCAACCCCGCCACCCCCAAAACCACACACACAAACCCTCACCCTGAAAACCCTCCTCACTCACCAACCAGCCGTTCCATTTCCTGCTGGCCACAACGGGCCGTCCCTCCTACACCCCGTGGCTCCCCGGGAACGGTGTTCCTCGGCGCCTCAAAAATTAGGCCTGCCTCGACAAAACCCGGTCCCGAGTCAGTCTGCACCCAAACCTTGGCGATGAACATCGCCTCGCAGACCGGCCGGGACCGGGGAAAAAAAACCCAGCTGGGGGGGAAAAAAAAACCCCCAGCTGGGAGTTTTTTATTCTATTGTATGTATATATTTTTATAAGCAAGCTAAGTACCTGCAAGGCAAAACAAAATATCACACACAATCTCAAAAAGCAACCCCGCCACCCCCAAAACCACACACACAAACCCTCACCCTGAAAACCCTCCTCACTCACCAACCAGCCGTTCCATTTCCTGCTGGCCACGACGGGCCGCCCCTCCCACACCCCGTGGCTCCCCGGGAACGGTGTTCCTCGGCGCCTCAAAAA
Source organism: Coccyzus lansbergi (assembly GCA_033558105.1). NCBI lineage: Eukaryota > Metazoa > Chordata > Aves > Cuculiformes > Coccyzidae > Coccyzus > Coccyzus lansbergi. The sequence continues at coordinate 10,504 of JAUMJK010002431.1, forward strand.
TTAAGCCTGCCTCGACAAAACCCGGTCCCGAGTCGGTCTGCACCCAAACCTTGGCGATGAACATCGCCTCGCAGACCGGCCGGGACCGGGGAAAAAAAACCCAGCTGGGGGGAAAAAAAAAAACCCCCCAGCTGGGAGTTTTTTATTCTATTGTATGTATATATTTTTAAAAGCAAGCTAAGAACCTGCAAAGCAAAACAAAACATCACACACACAACTTCAAAAAGCAGCCCCGTGACCCCAAATCCAAACATACAAACCCTCACCATGAAACCCCTCGTCATTCACCAACCATCCGTTCCATTTCCTGCTGGCCACGACGGGCCGTCCCTCCTAGACCCCATGGCTCCCCGGGAACGGTGTCCCTGGGTGCCTCAAAAATTAAGCCTGCCTCAACAAAACCCGGTCCCGAGTCAGTCTGCACCCAAACCTTGGCAATGAACATCGCCTCACAGACTGGCCGGGACCAGGGGAAAAAAACCCAGTTGGGAGTTTTTTATTCTATTATTTTCTAAAATAAATCTAAGTGCCTGCAAAGCTAAAACCCTTCCTTCCTAGGACAAACCGCCTCCCTTCTTCCCAACGTAACCCCAGCCCCGATCCCGCAACTTAACTTTCAGAGGTCCGAGAGCCTGAAGCCACACTAGGCAGAAGCTACCCAAATCGCATCTGCTGTCAAAGACGATCCAGCGCCAATCGGGTTCCTCTTCGCCTGCAAAAAGGCAGAAGAAAGAACAGTGTCAACAGTCACCTCCACGCTACGCAGGCCCGCTCTCCATTTCCCTGTTACTTGACTGACCTCGCATACTCTTCCCATTCCAAAGGCGGTCCAACCTGACGCCTACAAGACAAAACAGAAATACTGAGCTGACTTACTCCGTAAAACCTGTCTCTGGAACATCTGTTTATGCAACAGCCTCCTCACCTCTCAAAGCGTTCCTCCGTGTGAAGCTTCACCCCTCTAGGCTGAGTGTGGCACCTGCAAAGCAGAACACAAACACACATGGTAAGATACTATCCTTATGGTTAGGGAACAACACAACAGAGCTAAGGCAAACAAACAGGGCACAATACAGCAAAGGCACAGCGCTATACAGCACAATACATCAAAGCCAGGGCACAATACAGCAAAGTCAACACACAAAGCAGTACAGCAAAAAGACAAACGGCACAACACGGCAAAAAGTCAAAGTCAACACACAAAGCAGTACAGCAAAAAGACAAACGGCACAACACGGCAAAAAGTCAAAGTCAACACACAAAGCAGTACAGCAAAAAGACAAACGGCACAACACGGCAAAAAGTCAAAGTCAACACACAAAGCAGTACAGCAAAAAGACAAACGGCACAACACGGCAAAAAGTCAAAGTCAACACACAAAGCAGTACAGCAAAAAGACAAACGGCACAACACGGCAAAAAGTCAAAGTCAACACACAAAGCAGTACAGCAAAAAGACAAACGGCACAACACGGCAAAAAGTCAAAGTCAACACACAAAGCAGTACAGCAAAAAGACAAACGGCACAACACGGCAAAAAGTCAAAGTCAAACACAATGCAATACAATAAAGTTATGGCGAGAAGCGGCGAAGTCCCACGGGGCGAGAAGCGGCGAAGTCCCACGGGGCGAGAAGCGGCGAAGTCCCACGGGGCGAGAAGCGGCGAAGTCCCACGGGGCGAGAAGCGGCGAAGTCCCACGGGGCGAGAAGCGGCGAAGTCCCACGGGGCGAGAAGCGGCGAAGTCCCACGGGGCGAGAAGCGGCGAAGTCCCACGGGGCGAGAAGCGGCGAAGTCCCACGGGGCGAGAAGCGGCGAAGTCCCACGGGGCGAGAAGCGGCGAAGTCCCACGGGGCGAGAAGCGGCGAAGTCCCACGGGGCGAGAAGCGGCGAAGTCCCACGGGGCGAGAAGCGGCGAAGTCCCACGGGGCGAGAAGCGGCGAAGTCCCACGGGGCGAGACAAACCTTGCTATGACAAACCACCCCCCTTCCTCCCAACATAACCCCAGCCCTGATCCCACAACTTAACTTTCAGAGGTCCGAGAGCCTGAAGCCACGCTCGGCAGAGGCAGCCCAAATCATATCCACTGTCAAAGATAATCCCTCAGCAATCAGGCTCCTCTTCATCTGCAAGAAGGCAGAACAAAAAAACACAGTGTCCGTCAGCTCCACGCTACGCAGGACCCCGCTTGTGGCAAATCCACAGGCCCGTGCTCCGTCTCCCTATAACCCGACTGACCTCAAATACTCTTCCCGTTCCAAAGGTGGCCCACGTGGCACCTAGGAAATAAAATGGAAACACTCAGCTGAGGTGCTCCGTAAAACCGGTCTCCTAGAGATCCGTTTAGACGACAACCTCCTCGCCTCTCAGACCATTTCTCTATGAGAAGCTGGGCCCATCTAGGCTACCTGTGGCACCTGCAGAAAAGAAAGCAAAAACACATGCTTGGATACTACCCTGAAACAAAGACAGCCCAGAGACCTTATACCCCAGGTCCCGCTCCCTTACCTTGACCGCCACCCACCTCAGGCGCCGACATCTTGTCCTCTCGCTTAGAGGCTTATGCGCCACCTGTAACACACAGACAGTGGGAACGCTTGCAACTCCGTGAACTAAGTCACGAGAGCAAAAACCGCTTCTTCGTGTAACTCACCATTGCTTTCCTTTGCCAACACAGCTCCCATACCGGTATTCCATTTTGCTCATTGATCTGTAACTTGAAAGACAAAACATAAAACCAAAACACAATTACTAGCTGTGTACGTACAAGTCATATCTAACTGCTGACTCTGCAGCTGACCCGGTCGGCTGTGACAATCTACCCCATATTCAATTGTCACCCCTCGCTGCCAGACCCGATGCCTCTGGGCCTGTAAAACTCAACATTGAATAACTTGACCTCAGACTCACCAATAACTAAACAAGCACACCGGCTGTTTCGGTTCAGGAATACCGACTCTTCTTCGCACCACAGCCAGGCAGAAAAAAAAAATGAAACCTTAACAACCATATGCACCACATATATTGCCCTGAGAATTTAAACTGCTCTACCGACGCTCCTGTGGCGTATCTGAGATGGCTTCGGTCATTCCCTCTGTGGCTGCGTAACCCACCAAAAATGATTCTCTTCACCCCACATCTACAGCTACTTACTCTGTAATGCACGGTATCGCCGTGCCCGTCACAGTCCAACTATACAGGTATATCTAAAGGCAGAAATTCACTACTATCCTTCTGACAACTACCGCTTCTTTCGCTCAGGCAGAGCAGCTCCAGCCAGATAAAAATGTGCAGGGTCTGACTCTGCACAGAAAACCGATTACGGGATGCAGAAACAAAAAGGAAACTCGGCAAGAATGACTCTCAAAAGAGAGCTGGCATCGAGCGAGAAGACATAGTGAGCTGTGATAAAGATTGTCAGCCCTTAACAAATGGAAGACTGTGGCCCCTTAAACAAACATAGCCACAACTAGAAGGACGTGAGGCTGAGCCCCGCTTACAGACCTCAAAACAGACTGCGTGTGGAAGAAGTCCCGGAACTGGGATTTAAGAAAATGGAACAATAAGGGCTGACGATGCCGATGTCTCCTGCAATGCCTGTGCGATAAGTGACTGACCTCAAATTGCCAAAAGGCAAGACCTATCCGCGCTATAAAATCACAAGGTGAGAAAAGCAGTGCCCGATCGGCACCTTAATAAGAACAGACATCCGAGAGTCTAGAGATGAGATGACACGTCGCTCAAACGCAAATATGACATCAAGACCTGCAGAAGATTTAAGACAGAGTCTACATAGTCTAAACAACAAGACAGATACAGGCTGGAACTGCCCTGCCTGGCACACGCTAGCTTGGGGCTGAAAGTTAAACCCCTCTCCAAATCTGTAACGAGGCAAACTCTCCCTGTGCAACCTTCTACCCTACTCTAAATCTCCTCCTTCCTGTTCTCGACATCCCACCCTCTTCCCGGCAAAAACCACAGCCCCCTTAACTTCCTGAGGGCTGAGGACCCAAAGCCATCCCAAGCAAAAAAACCTCTAACTGCATCAAGTAACTGGAAAAATCCTGCACTGTCACATTGTCCTGGACTATAATACACACACACAAAAAAAAAAAAAGAGAGACAGCAAACAGAGTGTCAAGTCAGCATCACACTGCTCACTGCCGACATCTTGTACTAAACCTGCTGCAAAACTGCCAGGGCACCTGCCAAACCAAAGGTTCCATACATAATCGAGATACCAAATGCTACTACTTTACTCTTCGAGACATACTTAATTTCCTCCTCGCCGCCAGCCCCGTAACGGTTAGCCCGACTACCTCACCGGCACGCCAAAATGCCACAGGGTCCGCTTACCTCTTCACTCCGCCGCTCCCGTTACAGGAACATAGTAGTGCCGATAGCCGGGACAAAAGACAGATGAGTTGTGCGGATCAAAATTCTAGGAATTTACTAGACTTGAGTTACAGGAGTAAACAAAAAGAACTTGAAAAATTACAACCTTTACCGGGTCTCAAAAAGAACCGACACGAAAGACCTAAAAAACCAGGACACTTACCAGACAGTAATGGAGACTGGAAGGACAGAGGTAGGCAGCCGATGAAAAGCTCACAACGGTGGGAATTGACTACTTTAAGACCTAAATTGGAAAGTCTATGAACATAAAAATCCCAACAATGGATAACAGGAACAAGGTACCGACCGCTGTGAGCGATAATAGAGCAAATCTCCCCGGTAAGTTTGGAAAAATCCCAAACTCTTCTAAACGAGGGAGGCTCGTGGGCCCACAGACCAGACGAGGAAGGATCGCTCAGCTGTTAACTGTTACAAGGCAAAACAATGACCATCCTCTTCCCTGAGAAACACAGTGGAAGACAAGGACGGAATCCATACCTCATGTCTCAATCTGTGTCTCAATCACATCGTTACCTCCTACTGGCTGCAGAGAGACTGCTCCCGTAAGGAGCCAGCTACAAACTGCAGAGATTCTAGGATAAAAGCATCGACCCCACAGAATGAGGAACACCCACAACTTACCCCATAACCAGAAATGCTAAACAAAGGCAAAGCACTGTAAAAGAAAAAAAAAAAAATAAGCTTACCTTTCTAGCACACCCTCATCAGCCACAAGAAGGTGAAGCGGCAGCAGAGCTCTGACCTCGAGGGAAGCCAGAGGCTGAATGAACTCTGGGGGCAAGGCCTGGGGCTTATATACACCCTGGGCCTTCATGCACATCACCTGTGAAGGGGGTGGGGTGAACTACCTCAAAGGTATAAATAGGAAATGGGGAGCACATGTGTTTTACTGACTATACCTTACATTTCTGATAAGAACCATGCTGTTACTATGCCCAAAAGAATTCTTAGGGGAAGTCCCAGAGATTACGTTTTTTAGGGCACCCGATACTTCTCGAGATCAAATTCCTCTGATATGCAAATTGGCAATTGCCGCACAAGAGATCAAATAATCCATACCTCGTGTCTCAATCTGTGTCTCAATCACATCGTTACCTCCTACGGGCTGCAGAGAGACTGCAACAACAGAAACCTGAATGGTGCTTGCATCCGACCACCTGACCGATCTGAGAAAGTCTGATGAAACTATCTCCTTTTCCCTGTTCTAAGCTGTTAAAACCCTTCTCCACCCCTGAAAAATCAGACAAAGAACCCTGTTTTTTCCTAACAGAACCTGCACTATATTTTTTTAATCCCTTGACCCTTATGAGCTGATATTCCTCGAGAGCTGTACTTCTCAGCCTTTCCCAGGGTTCCCCTGGTCCCTTGTATCATCCACCGACCCACAGAAATGACTTGCTCCTCTAGACAAATAGACTAAAATCTAAATTGTTATGTCCCATAAGGGGCCAGCTACAAACTGCAGAGATTCTAGGATGAAGGTATCAACCCCACAGAATAAGGAACACCCACAACTTAGCCCATAACCAAAAATACTAAACAAAGGCAAAGCACTGTAAAAGAAAAAAAAAAAAGAAAAAAAAAAAAGATAAGCTTACCTTTCCAGCACAACCTCATCGGCTACAAGAAGGTGAAGCAGCAGCAGAGCTCTGACTTCAAGGGAAGCCAGAGGCTGAATGAACTCTGAGGGCAAGGCCTGGGGCTTATATACACCCTGGGCCTTCATGCACATCACCTGTGAAGGGGGTGGGGTGAACTATCTCAAAGGTATAAATAGGAAATGGGGAGCAGCTATGTTTTACTGACTATACCTTACATTTTTGGTAAGAACCATGCCGTTACTATGCCCAAAAGCATTCTTAGGAGAAATAACAGTATGTGAGCTTTCATCGCGATTCCGCTTCTCGTGACGGTGAGGGGACTATATAGCAAAGATCTTAGAGCTGGACTTCTCGGTTCCTTTCATTTACCGTACCGTGATACAATTTTTATTCTCTGGCATCCCTCTACCCATACTCTTTTATTTTTCTGTGTTGTTTTCTCTTTCTCCCCACCCCGCCCCGCTTCCCCCCAGTCTTTAGCATCTGTCTTGTGTCCGTAGTTCTTTTTTTCCTTTTTCATCTTTTTCCCGGTCTGCATTTTTTTTTCATTTTCCCCACAATGTTACTAGCCCGGTCCCTGAGGTTTATTTGTACTTTCTATGCACCTGAAAATGCCTTGCTTTTCTTTCTCTCTTTCCATCTCTCTTTTTCTTTCTCTATCTCTGTGTATGGCTCACTGTGGCTGTTACAGCTTTTAAATTCACTCTCTATCTCGACGCTCCCCTTTGTTCCTCTCGCTGTTTCTGAATCTTAGTGCTAGTCCTTTGCCCTTTTCTGTAATCCTCTGTCGGTCTGTAGGGCTTCTTGTACCTTTCAAACTAGTCGGCTCATTTTTACGTATACACGTGGCTTTCTAATGTTGCTAGGCCAAAATGCTCCTCTAAGCTTCTGCTCGTACGAGTGCTGCTGAAAAGATCCACATGCGGATATCTCTAAAACATCTGAAGTAGCAGAGCTTTAGGGCATTTTATTCCCCTCTCCCCCGACCCGACCCGGCACTCGGTAACTTAGAGGCACGGGACGCTACCTGACTTGCTTTTTGTAACTGCCTGGAATTCACGGGCCCCTGACGCTGGAGCCTGACTAATGATGTTGCGGCAGCGATAGTATCGAGTTAGTTCTGTGGGAGGAAGGGCCACGAGACAGCTGATAAAAGGACAGGCTGTCTCTGTCCTTGATGTAAATGTAGGAGTTTCAGAACCTTTCCTCTTACATCTCGACTCTGTTATTACGGTTAGCTTCTCAGTGACGGCTTTATTGTTCGTCTCAGCCTGGACATTTGAACCCGATGACTACGCAAAAGATGGGGCTATATACGATAGTAAGGTTGGTGGGAAAAAGGTCAGACAAGGATCGATGATGGAGTTGAAAATGCCCTTTAAGGTTTGCCGCTTCATCGGTTGCTGAGAAGTAGCACGGGCTCTGTGATTTTGCTACTGTGTGACACAGAGCGATGTTGCACTTAAATCGTGTTTAAGCACTGCTCAATTCTATCTAAAGGGTGTGTTACCGTATAATTATTGTATGGGCAATTAAGCTATGTAATTTAAACCGAGCTGCGCCATGCTACTCATATAAAAAATTCCATTAAACAACCGATATGTTTTATTTAACTTGCCCGGTGACAGCAGAGAGCTCGGTGCTTTCGCTTCACCGTGTATGCGGGGCACCCGGGCACCGGCACAGCATTTCAATCGCCGGGTGGCAAAAGAGAGCCAGGTTAATCTATTCAGGCTGCAGTACCATGTGTGTGTCGCTCCGAGACGGTCGGCTTTAATAACTCACGGTGCAGAACCACATTTTTGTCACACGGTAGAAGCGGAGAGCGGGCCCGGACGGCTCAGACTGCGATACCGCTTTCCGGCATCCCGACTAGGGTCAGAGGAGGGCATTTCGGTCCACCGATGGGGACACGGCTGGCTTAATAGGTTCACGCTGCGGTACCGCGTTTTGGCCATCCGGTGGTAGCCCGGAACCGCTTTTCGGTCAGCCGGTGGCGGCGGACGGGCAGATTAACGACACGAAGCGGCCGTTTGCCCCGGACGGGAGGGTTTTCCTCTTTCGCCCATTTTCCCTTCTCTGTCCTTGAGGTTCCCACGATCCTGGGTTGTGACCAATCCGAATAATGGTGAGAAGATCATCTCCTTCAAATTAGTGGTAAAAGCTTTCCCTCGTGCCCCTGTACGTAAACTGCAAGCTAAGTGAGAACTTGCGAGACTGCGAGCGGCATTGCTGGACTGAGCTTTAAAAATGACTGGGGAGAATCCAATTGGTTTAAGTATTTATTCTGTTACTTGTACATGGGTAACAATCATTGCATTACAAAATAATCAATTGTGTTATTTGTATGTGATTAATAGCAGTTAAACCAAACTATCTCACCCAGTACAAATGCTATATGCTAAAAGGTTATCGATCGCATTCCCATGAAAGTTTGCCACGGGAAGCGAACCTGGGAACCCTCTTACTGTTAAAATACACAATTTCTGGCAATGTTTACATAAATGTGCAGCCAGCAGAATAACTCATTCAGACTGCACCGCTCAAAATGCTTCTATGGACAGACGAGGCTGCAGTGAACGCGCGTGCTCTGGGCTTCTTTTAGGGGTAAACGAACCTCACGTTGGGATCTCTGGGCCGAGGTTGGGGACCGCCATACTTAGTTCAGGGTGTCATCTTTACTCGACTGTGGGGGCTCTGGTCCCATCCGGTGGAGGCAGAGGCTTCTTTTTCGAGTCTGTGCCCGTTTGAGGGACTCGGTTTGTTTGGTCTCTGAAGCGTTTGGGGGTTGTCTGCGTGAATTTCCAGTCAACACGGGTTCACGAAAGGCAGGTCTCACCAAACTAACCCGATTGCCTTCTATGACCGAGTGACCAGGCTCTCGGATGAGAGAAAGGCTGCGGATGTAGTCTTCTTGGACTTCGGTAAAGCCTTTGATACGGTCTCTCATAGCGCTCTGCTTCTGAAGCTCTCAGCCTCTGAACTGGAAAAGCGAACGCTCTCCTGGGTGGAAAACCGGTCGGATGGCCGGGCCGAGAGAGCGGTGGTAAATGGAGTCCGCTCCGGCTGGAGGCCGGTGACGAGCGATGTCCCCGGGGCTACGTACTGAGTCCAGCCCTATTTAATGTCTTTATCGATAACCTGGGTGAAGGCATCGAGTACATTCTTAGCAAGTTTGCAGACGACGCTAAGCTAGGTGGGAGTGTGGATCTGCCGGAGGGTAGGGAGGCTCCGCAAAGGGATCCAAACAGGCTGGATCCCTGGGCCGAGACCGATAGCGTGAGGTTAAATGAGGACTAATGGCGGGTCACGCACTTGGGGGACAACACCCCTCTGCGGATCTACAAATTAGAAGTCTGTCTAGAAAGCTGCCTGGAGGAGACAGGGACCTGGGGGTGTCGCTTGACAGAGACTGAACGTGAGCCGGAGGTGTGCCCGGGTGTCCGAGAAGGCCGAGGGCGTCCCGGCATGGATCGGAAATGGTGTGACCGGTAGGTCGAGGGAGGTTATTCTCCCTCTGTACTCGGCCCCGGTGAGACCGCTCCTCGGATCCCATGTTCGGTTCTGGGCCCCTTACCGCAAGAAACATGCTAAGGCTCTGGAGCGAGCCCAGAGAAGAGCGACGAGGCTGGTGAAGGGGCTGGAGAACAGGCCCTATGACGAGCGGCTGAGAGAGCAAGGGGTCTTTAGCCTGGAGAAGAGGAAGCTGAGGGTAGACCTCATTGCTCTCTACAACTATATGAAAGGAGGTTGTGGAGAGGAGGGAGCTGGGCTCTTCTGCCAGGCGACGGGACGGGACGAGTGGGAATGGCCTCACGCCCGGCCGGGGGAAGTTCGGACTCAACCTAAGAAAAGAATTTTTCACAGAAAGGGTCATCAGGCGATGGAAAGGTCTGCCCGGGGAGGTGGTTGACTCACCTTCCCTGGAGGTGTTTAAGGTGTGGTCGGATGACGTCCCGAGAGGCATAGTTTAGAAATTGGTGGGAACGGTTGGACTCAACGATCCCCTGGGTCTCTTCCAACCCGGTGACTCTACGATTCATTTTGGAGTACCTGGGGTTTGGGTCTCCGTGCTTTGTTTCGGCATTTCTGTGCCAATTTTTGTTATCTCTGGACTCACGTTGCGGGTGTCTCTTTCTCTGTCTCTCTGCTCCCAGTGTTGAGCCCTCCATGCGTGTGCCGCTCGGGATCTGTACTAATCATAGAATCTTACTGTTATTTTTCTCTTGACTAGCAATTCTATGCTTTAGGAAGAGCGGCTCCGACCGGATGCGGACATCCGCAGACGGGCCTGGCTGAGTAAAAGACTCTGGCTGGAAATGGAGAAAAGGAGGAAAATATACGAGTTCCGGCACAAGGGGTGGGTAAGTTATGAGGAGTACGAAGATGAAGTGGGATAGTGTCGAGAGAAGCATGAAAAGGGCTAAAGACCGGTTAGAAGTCAGATTGGCTCATTGTCTGAACGATAACAAAGAAATCCTTCTAAAATAGATTGATAATGAAGGAACGACGGAGGAGATTCTTCATCCTTTGCTGAATGCGTAGGGGAAAATGGTGACAAAGGATGAGAATAAGGTGAAGGGGTCACCTCTGCCTCCGTCTACAATAGTAAAGCGAGATGTTCCCGGGGTACCTTGCCGGAACGGAACGAGGCTCCCTTGAACCGAGAGAAAGCGGCCGTGGGGTGCAGACGAGGGGACTTTCATTTTTGACCCATTTTCCTTTCTCTGTCTCTCCATTTTCCCCCATCCTGGACCATGATCCATTCAAATGAAGATGAGAAAAAAATGTCCTTCAATTTAGCGTCAAAAGGTGTCGCTCGTGCCCCTGAATTGAAACCGTGTGGACATTCAGGAATTGTGAAACTCTGAACGGAAAAATTTATAAAGAATAAATAATTTTATAAATAATTGAAACAAAGTAACTTTTGCTCAATAGTTTTATTTAACTGTTAACACACATATAGTTTATAGAGCACTGGAGAGGACCCGGGAATGGTCCTCGGAGTGCTTCTGCCGCTCGGTCATTTCAGAGAACTTTATATACGCAGACCTGTTTTCCTCTCCGTACGCTTCGCTCCTGGAACATCATCACATGTCACAGGGAAGGGGGGAAATGAGTCGTTAAGGTATGGCCGTATCCGAGCGGTCGGTCTCGAGGACTCTGAGTGACAAGAAAATAAGAGTAGTTACCGTTATCTTAGTTGTTATTCTTGTTGTTTAACATGCTGCGGTTGACGTTCCATCCCACCATTTACAACTCGCCGTTTCATAAACAAAGAGAATCCCATTAAACTATTTATTCTGTTATTTGTATGTGATTAGCGATCATTATGCAACTAAATAATCAATCCTGTTATAGTAGGTGATTAGATGTGATTTAAATCGTACGATGTCACCAAATATACATGCTATACGCTAAACTATTCTTCATCGTGTTTGTGTTAAGGCTTGCCACGGAAAAGCATCCCAGACACCCTCTTACTGTTGAAACAGGCTATTTCTAGAAACATTTACAGACAGGTGTAGCCAGAGGAATAATTCGTTCACGGTGTACCGCTCAAAATGCTTCTACAGACAGACGGTACTGTGGTGAATGCACATGCTCTGGGCATGTTTTAGGGGTAACTGGGGCTCGCGTTGGGGCCTCTGGGCCAATTTGGGGGACGGCTGTACTTACTTGAGGGTGGCTTTGCTCATTTGGAGAGGGTCTCTTGTCCCATCCTATAAGGGTTTGGGAAGGACGATACGAGCTGTACAGAGTGCAATGATAGTCTTTAGATGTTTCCTCAAAGCTGCCGCGAGTGAAGTTTCTGCAAACGCTCTGGGTCGGTGTCCGTGGGTTGCAAAATGACATCGGGGGGGTGATGGGAGGAAGGGGGGTTCGGGCCAGCTGAGACAGAGCTCCCATTTCTGCTCGCTCCTGTCAGTCTATTATAGTTTGTTCTGAATATCTAGGGTCCCGGTCAGCCCGATCTTATCGACAGCACCAGTGGTCTGAGAAACGATGCATTGCCGTGCGGTCCCCACCAGTCAATTGCCGGGTTGTAGATCAGTATATTCCCATTTCAAGGAACTCATAAATGTTATTGTTTTGGTTTTGAGGACCGCTTCTGAATCTTCTTTTGTTTCACAGTGAGGATGCATGTCCACACACCTGTGTTGTATTGGGGGATGGGGGAGGGGGTGTCTCGTGGGCCAGTTTGAGCATTCCGATAGGCAAAATGAGTGGCAGAGACACAATTGCCCATTCTCTGAGACTTATTTTTGCTGCACCGATGGGCTGTGAGATGGCTGCTGATATGGAGCGGTCGCCAGACCTCCGTGCGGTTCCATTTCACATCGCCGACTCGGTAAAGCGGGAGCCCGCTTCGGCAGCTTCTGTGAGGGGAAGGGTTACGTCAGAGGCGAGAAACGAGACGTGTTAGCGAGGGCTCCAGGCTGAATCGACTGCGCTTCGGTATCTTCATCGAGAACCTGGATGATGGGAAATGTACCCTTAACGAGTTTATAAATGACATTAAAAATAGGAGGAAGGGTCCATCTGTTAAAGGGTAGGAAAGCTATACAGAGATATCTGAAGGGATGAAACGAGGGCCTAAAGCCAACAGAATATGCAAAAGCATCCAGAACCCTAGGAATAGCGCTAGGAGGCACGTGATGTGTGTCTCGAGCAAAAATACAATGCAAAGATCTTCAGTAAATTAAAAACACGGCAGACTGAAGACATAAAATACAAAATAACACAGACTCGGGCTGGAACTCCCCTGCTAAGCACAGACTAGTATTGGGCTGAAAAGTAACCCCCGCCCCGGTTTACCTACCCAAAAAGTACTCTTGCGCAGCCATACTCCCTCAATGTATGAGCAAAAACAACCTGAAGCTACCCTTGCCGTGAAAAGCTTGAAACGCATAGCCTAACTGGAAGGATGTTACCATCGCACGCTTCCTATTCATCACCTGCATCAAACGGAAAAAAAGACAAAGTGCCAACAAGCGGCAACCCCCTGCTCACAGCTAACATGTTCCGCTACACCCACACGTGCCCACCGCGAAATTGCCATAGTATCCAACTCGACTGCTCCACGCTCACTCGGGAATGTCAGATGATGTAGCTGTCAGTATCTTGGGCACCTAAGATAATGAGACAAAGTTAATGTTTCAAAACTAGGGTGGTAGTCGCCTTACACCCCCGCTACTAAGCTCGCCGTCAAAGCGCATGCCGTTCCCAAGGGAGCCCGTGTGCTACCTGCAAAACCATAAATGCTCAACTGCAGTGCCCTATAATATTAAATCTTAGACATACATTTGGACAACAACCTCCTCGGTTCTCAGACCATTTGTTAAAATGAAGCTTTGATGTAATGAGGGAGCGTGCAGCACGTGGAACAGTAGAGAAGAGCCGAGACGCTACCAAAATACACAGGTTTTGCCCAGCAATTCCCATCTCCTGTTCCGTTACCTTGACAGCTCAGAGGCACAGCCTTCATCGGGACATTACAGAGCGGTGAGAGACAGACGACAAAATGCAAACCAAAAAAGGTGCTTGAAAATTAATGAAATTTAAGATACCAGAACAATCACCATGATATATAAAAAGTAGCCATTGTTCTCACTGACAATCAGTGTCTGTTCAGATAACATTAAGCCACAGTTGAAAATCTCGTCACCATTGGTAACATCTACCCACCAAAACCACGTTGGACCCACCCCGCTATCACACCATACTGAAAATTCCACTAGCAGACTTCGATACAAAACGAAACCCTCTTGATGTCAAAAACCCAAGAACAAAAAAGTCACCCTAATAATTCGTGACATGATGAAAATTACAAGCCAGGCGATTGCTGTAAACAAGATGAATTCTTCTGCAAATTACGTCCCAGAAAAGCTATTCCGCAATCAAACCAAACATGAATTTATACAATGATTGAGTACATAGATGGACTTGAAGACACATCAACAACCTCTGCTGCTTCACGCAACTCAACGGTGCTCTCCGCATCCCAGCCAGCAACTCTGACAGTCTCCTCCTTTGCCCATGGCCACGTGCCTTCAAACCCAAACCAAAACCCATTATCTAGTTGTAGAGCCACCGGTCACAGATTCCCACCAAAAACCACAGCTAACACACCTTGCTCTGACACTCTATCTGCACACAACAAGATCCTTGCCCCTCAGCACACAGCTCGACCCTCTACTTCTGAAAAACACAACAGCAAAGCAGTCTCCCTGATGCTCAGAAACAACCAAAGAATTCCAAGCCTCTTGCCTGCTTTTACTCACATCGCCTCTACTGGAAATAGTAGAGGCTAATGGAAATAATGCTGCAGTTACTGGGTTTCTCTTCCAGCATCTGCAAAAAAAACAGAAAAACAGTGCCAACCGTCACCACCACTCTGCTCGCTGACAACATCTTGTACTATGCCACCTAGCCCACTGCAAAACTGCATTCTGCTCACCTGCCCCTTGCTGGCTAAGACATCAGGACGGGCAGCTCTCATGGCCGGGGGCACCTGCACTTCCAAGAGGCAAAATGGCTTTTGTGCCGATGAGAAACATACACTCCCACGCTCCTCATCACGAAGACTCCATCTCCCCACAGACGCTCACCCTCTTGGCAGAGGCTCCTCGAACAGCACCTGCCAGAACCAGAAATGCAAGGCTGAGTCGCTACATAGTACTGGGCTCTTAGACACCAATTCAGACAACCACCTCACCTTCTCACGCCATTTAGCTGACACAAAACTTGGCCCCTCTGAATCCACATGATGAACCTGCAAGAAAACACAAGCTTGCACATAACCCAAAGAGAAAGGCAGCTCCAGGCAAATCCCACCTCCAGCTACGTTACCTTGACCGCACCAAACCCGCCACCATCATCTTGGGCTGCCATGTCGAGGATGCACACCACCTGTAAACCACAAGTAGTAAAGGACTTCAGAGGCTGCAAGACACAGGAGCAAAAACTGCTGCTTCGCTCAACTCACCGGTGCTCTCCTCATCCCAGACAGCTCCTCGGACACTCTCCTGCTTTGCCCATTGCGGCGTGCCTTCAAAGCAAAACCAAAATCCATTATCTAGTCACATAGCCATCGGTCACATCTTCCCACCGACAACCACAGCAGACCCACCTCGCTCTGACACTCTACCTGCACACAACTCTATCCATGCCCCTCAGTGCAAAGCTCAGCCCTCTACCTCTGAAAAACCCAACAGCAAAGCAGTCGCCCTGACTCTCTGTAATGACCAAAGAGTTCCAAGCCTCTTGCCTGCTTTTACTCCCACTGCCTCGACTACACAGTACAGCCAAGCAAAGATAGTCTGCAACCAAACCCAAACATTAAGCTATGCTCCCTTGGCATTGAAACCCCTCGGCTATCTCTCCAATGGCTTCTCCCACACAGATTTGGTTATCCCCCTCTGTGGTTCCAAAGACTAGCAGAAACTACCCTCCTCACCCACCACACCTAGGGCTACTCATTCGGCAATTAACAGACTGCCCTAGACTGCAACATATCGTCAAATCAAAACGTTAAGCCCAGATTCAGGCCAGACTACTTCTGCTGACTCCTATCACTTCCTCTAAGCGCCGGGCAGAGCAGCTCCAACCAGACACAAAGACTCCCACAACACCAAAATACACAAGACCCACACTGTGATCTGGGGACAAAAGAAAAGTCGCAGCAACAAGGATGACTCTTGGGAGCACACGTGCCAGTGTGCAAGGCAAAGACAGGGCTCCGAAGGAGAACCTACGGCAGCCCTGAATAAGTAAAGAACCGTGTATGGTTGTAAAGAGATGTGGATGCAATGAGTGAGACAAACGGGCAAGACGGCTCTTTTAAAGACCTAAAGATGCTGAGGATGTGCAGACCAAGTCCGAGTATAAGGATCAATAGGACATAAAGACAAAGTTCTAAAGAGATGTGGACTAACGGGGCAAGAGGATGAACGGGGCAAGAGGATGAACGGGGCAAGAGGATGAACGGGGCAAGAGGATGAACGGGGCAAGAGGATGAACGGGGCAAGAGGATGAACGGGGCAAGAGGATGAACGGGGCAAGAGGATGAACGGGGCAAGAGGATGAACGGGGCAAGAGGATGAACGGGGCAAGAGGATGAACGGGGCAACATGTGCCTTTTAAAGATGTAAAGATGCTGAGGATGCACGGAACAAATTTGAATATAAGGATCAAGAGGACATCAAGACCTGCAGAATATCCAAGACACAGCACAGTGGCTACAAAAACTACATAACACCGCATAGAGGCTGGAACTGCCCTGCCCGTGCAGAGTTTGGGCTGACAAATAGGACCCTCTGCTTCACCTGGAAAAAAAGGACTCTCCCTGCACAGACTTCTCTCCCCTAGGCTACCATCAAAACCTGTCCCCGCTGTCCCCAAACCGCCTCCCGCCTCCCAACTCTGCTCCCTCAACTTAGCTTTCAGACGGCCACAAATGAAGCTCTCCTGGCCATATCAGCCCAAACCGCGTCCGCTAATGGAAATAATGCTGCAGTTGCTGGGTTCCTCTTCCAGTATCTGTAAGAAAATAAAAGAAGAAACAATAAAACACAGTGCCAACCATCACCACCGCACTGCTCGCTGACAACATCTGGTACTATGCCACCTCGCCCACTGCAAAACTGCATTCTCCTCACCTGCCCCTTGCTGGCTCAGACATCAGGACGGGCAGCTCTCACGGCAGGGGGCACTTCAACTTCCAAGAGGCAAAATGGCTTTTGTGCCGATGAGAAAGGTACACTCCCACGCTCCTCCTCACGAGGACTCTGTCTCCCCTCAGACGCTCGCCCTTTTCCAGAGGCTCCCCAAACAGCACCTGCCAGAACCAGAAACGCAAGGCTGAGTTGCTGCATAGTACTGGGCTCTTAGACACCAATTCAGACAACCACCTCACCTTCTCACACCATTTAGCTGACATGAAACTTAGCCCCTCTGACTCCGCATGATGAACCTGCAAGAAAACACACGCTTGCACATTATCCAAAGAGAAAGGCAGCTCCAGGCAAATCCCACCTCCAGCTACGTTACCTTGACCGCTCACCCACCCGGCCACCATCATCTGGGAATGCCATGTCGAGGATGCGCTCCACCTGTAAACCACAAGCAGTAAAGGACTTCAGAGGCTGCAAGACACATGAGCGAAATCTGCTGATTCACGCAACTCACCGGTGCTCTCCGCAGCCCAGACAGCTCCTCCGACACTCTCCTGCTTTGCCCATTGCTTCGTGCCTTCAAAGCAAAAACAAAACCCATTATCTAGTTGTATAGTCACATCTTCTGGTCACATCTTCCCACCGACAACCACAGCAGACCCACCTCGCTCTGACACTCTACCTGCACGCAACTCCATCCGTGCCCGTCCGCTCACAGGTCAGCCTTCTACATCTGAAAAACACAACAGCAAAGTAGTCACCCTGATACTCAGCAATGACCAAAGTATTCCAAGCCTCTGCCCTGCTTTTACTCAGATGGACCCAACTGCACATTACAGCCAAACAAAGCTAGTCCACAACCAAACCCAAATGTTAATTGCCACCTTCTCAGCATTCGACCCCCTTCGCTACCGCTCCAATGGATTCTCCCACGCTGTTTTGGTTATCCCCCTCCGTGACTCCAGAGACTAGCAGAAACTACCCTCCTCACCCACCACACCGAGGGCTGCTCATTCTGCCATGTAACAGGCTGCCCTAGACTGCAACTTCTAGTCACGTCAAAATGTTAAGCCCAGAATCAGGCCACATTACTTCTGCTGACTCCTATCGCCTCCTCCAAGCACCGGGCAGAGCAGCTCCAACCAGACACAAAGACGCCCCGAGCACCAAAACACACAAGACTAACACTGTGAAATGGGAACAAAAGAAAAGTCTCTGCAACGAGGAGGACTCCTGGGACCACGCATGCCAATGGGCAAGGCAAAGGACAGGGCTCCGAGGGAGAACCTACGGTAGCCCTGAATAAGTAAAGAACCGTGCATGGTTCTAAAGAGATGTGGATGCAACGGAGTGAGATGAACGGGCAAGACGGCTCTTTTAAAGACCTAAAGATGCTGAGGATGCACGGACCAAGTCCGAGTATAAGGATCAATAGGACATCAAGACATCATGGTTCTAAAGAGATGTGGACTAAAGGGGCAAGAAGATGAGCGGGGCAAGAAGATGAGCGGGGCAAGAAGATGAGCGGGGCAAGAAGATGAGCGGGGCAAGAAGATGAGCGGGGCAAGAAGATGAGCGGGGCAAGAAGATGAGCGGGGCAAGAAGATGAGCGGGGCAAGAAGATGAGCGGGGCAAGAAGATGAGCGGGGCAAGAAGATGAGCGGGGCAAGAAGCACCTTTTAAAGATGTAAAGATGCTGAGGATGCACGGAACAAATTTGAATATAAGGATCAAGAGGACATCAAGACCTGCAGAATATCCAAGACACAGCACAGTGGCTACAAAAACTACATAACACCGCATAGAGGCTGGAACTGCCCTGCCCGTGCAGAGTTTGGGCTGACAAATAGGACCCTCTGCTTCACCTGGAAAAAAAGGACTCTCCCTGCACAGACTTCTCTCCCCTAGGCTACCATCAAAACCTGTCCCCGCTGTCCCCAAACCGCCTCCCGCCTCCCAACTCTGCTCCCTCAACTTAGCTTTCAGACGGCCACAAATGAAGCTCTCCTGGCCATATCAGCCCAAACCGCGTCCGCTAATGGAAATAATGCTGCAGTTGCTGGGTTCCTCTTCCAGTATCTGTAAGAAAATAAAAGAAGAAACAATAAAACACAGTGCCAACCATCACCACCGCACTGCTCGCTGACAACATCTGGTACTATGCCACCTCGCCCACTGCAAAACTGCATTCTCCTCACCTGCCCCTTGCTGGCTCAGACATCAGGACGGGCAGCTCTCACGGCAGGGGGCACTTCAACTTCCAAGAGGCAAAATGGCTTTTGTGCCGATGAGAAAGGTACACTCCCACGCTCCTCCTCACGAGGACTCTGTCTCCCCTCAGACGCTCGCCCTTTTCCAGAGGCTCCCCAAACAGCACCTGCCAGAACCAGAAACGCAAGGCTGAGTTGCTGCATAGTACTGGGCTCTTAGACACCAATTCAGACAACCACCTCACCTTCTCACACCATTTAGCTGACACGAAACTTGGCCCCTCTGACTCCGCCTGATGGACCTGCAAGAAAATACACACTTGTACATACCCAAAGAGAAAGGCAGCTCCAGGCAAATCCCACCTCCAGCTACGTTACCTTAACCGCTCACCCACCCGGCCACCATCATCTCGGACTGCCACGTCGACAATGCGCTCCACCTGTAAACCACAAGCAGTAAAGGACTTCAGAGGTTGCAAGATACATGAGTGAAAACTGCTGCTTCACACAACTCACTGGTGCTCTCCTCATCCCAGACAGCTCCTCGGACACTCTCCTGCTTTGCCCATTGCTTCGTGCCTTCAAAGCAAAAACAAAACCCATTATCTAGTCGTATAGCCACCAGTCATATCTTCCCACCGACAACCACAGCAGACCTCACTCGCTCTGACACTCTACCTGCACGCAGCTCTATCCGTAACCCTCGGTGCAAAGCTCAGCCCTCTACTTCTGAAAAACACAACAACAAAGCAGTCACCCTGACGCTGAGCAACAACCAAAGAATTCCAAGCCTCTGCCCTGCTTTTGCTCACACTGCCTCGACTGCGCAGTACAGCCAAGCCAAGCTAGCCCGCAACCTAACCCAAATATTAAGCTCTGCTCCCTCGGCATTCAAACCCCTCAGCTACCACTCCAATGGATTCTCCCACGCTGTTTTGGTTACCTCCCTCCGTGGCTCCAGAGACTAGCAGAAACTACCCTCCTCACCCACCACACCGAGGGCTGCTCATTCTGCCATGTAACAGACTGCTCTAGACTGCAACTTCTAGTCACGTCAAAATGTTAAGCCCAGATTTGGGCCACACTACTTCTGCTGACTCCTATCGCCTCCTCCAAGCACCGGGCAGAGCAGCTCCAACCAGACACAAAGACGCCCCGAGCACCAAAACACACAAGACTAACACTGTGAAATGGGAACAAAAGAAAAGTCACTGCAACGAGGAGGACTCCTTGGACGATGCATGCCAATGGGCAAGACAAAGGACAGGACTCCAAGGGAGAACCTACGGCAGCCCTGAATAAGCAAGGAACCGTGCATGGCTCCAAAGAGATGTGGACACAACGGGCAAGATGAACAGACGAGATGCCCCTTCTGAAGATCTAAAGATGTAGACGATGCACGGACACAGTCCAAGTATAAGGATCAAGAGGACATCAAGACCTGCAGAAAATCTCACGCACGGCAACTACACAAACTAGGCAACACCACCAGATACGGGCTGGAACTGCCCTGCCCGTGCAGGGTTTGGGCTGACAAATAGGACCCTCTGCCTTCACCCGCCCCAAGAGAGCTCTCCCTGCACACACCTCTCCCCTAGGCTTCCTTCAAATCCCAGCCCCACTGTCCCCAAGCCGCCTCCCAACTCTGCTCCCTCAACTTAGCTTTCAGACGGCCACAAATGAAGCTCTCCTCGGTCAAATCAGCCCAAACCACGTCCGCTAATGGAAATAATGCTGCAGTCACTGAGTTCCTCTTCAGCACCTGTCAGAAAATGAAAGAACAAACAGTAAACCACGGTGCCAACCGTCAGCACCACACTGCTCGCTGAGAACACTCAGGACTACACCACCTAATATACTGCAAAACTGCATTCTGCTCACCTGCCCCTTGCTGGCTCAGACATCAGGATGAGCAGCTGTCACAGCAGGGGGCACTTGCACTTCCAAAAGGCAAAATGGCTTTTGTGCCAATGAGAAAGGTACACTCCCACGCTCCTCCTCACGAAGACTCTGACTCCCCTCAGACGCTCGCCCTTTTCCAGAGGCTCCCCAAACAGCACCTACCAGAACCAGAAATGCAAGGCTGAGTCGCTACATAGTACTGGGCTCTTAGACACCAATTCAGACAACCAGCTCACCTTCTCACGCCATTTAGCTGACACGAAACTTGGCCCCTCTGAATCCACATGATGAACCTGCAAGAAAATACACACTTGTACATACCCAAAATCAAAGGCAACTCCCACTGAATCCCACCCCCCTCTACATTACCTTGACCGCTCACCCACCCGGCCACCATCATCTCGGACTGCCACGTCGACAATGCGCTCCACCTGTAAACCACAAGCAGTAAAGGACTTCAGAGGTTGCAAGATACATGAGTGAAAACTGCTGCTTCACACAACTCACCGGTGCTCTCCTCATCCCAGACAGCTCCTCGGACACTCTCCTGCTTTGCCCATTGCTTCGTGCCTTCAAAGCAAAAACAAAACCCATTATCTAGTCGTATAGCCACCAGTCATATCTTCCCACCGACAACCACAGCAGACCTCACTCGCTCTGACACTCTACCTGCACGCAACTCCATCCGTGACCCTCAGCGCGCAGCTCAGCCCTCTACATCTGAAAAACGCAACAGCAAAGCAGTCTCCCTGACGCTGAGCAACAACCAAAGAATTCCAAGCCTCTTGCCGGCTTTTTCTCACACTGCCTATACTATGCCTTACAACCAAGCCAAGCTAGTCCGCAACCAAACCCAAACATTAAGAGCCCATCCCTCGGCATTGAAAACCCTCAGCTACGGCTCCAATGCATTCTCCCACCCAGTTTTGGTCTTCCCCTCCAGGGAGAAATTAGCAGAAACTACCTTCCACACCTGCTACATCTAGGGCTGCTCATTCTGCAAAGTAACAGACAACCCTAGACTGCAACATCTACTGACATAAAAAACATAAAGCCCAGAATTGGGCCAACATACATCTGCTGACACTTATCGCCTCCTCCAAGCACCAGGCAGAGCAGCTCCAACCAGACACAAAGACTCCCATAACACCAAAATACACAAGACCCACACTGTGATCTGGGGACAAAAGAAAAGTCACAGCAACAAGGACGACCCCTGAAAGCACACATGCCAGCGTGCAAAGCAAAGGACAGGGCTCCGAGGGAGAATCTACGGCAGCCCTGAATAAGTAAAGAACCGTGCATGGTTCTAAAGAGATGTGGATGCAACGAGTGAGATGAATAGGCAAGATGCCCCTTTTAAAGACCTAAAGATGCTGAGGATGCGCAGACCAAGTCCGAGTATAAGGATCAATAGGACATCAAGACATCATGGTTCTAAAGAGATGTGGAATGACGGGGCAAGATGAACGGGGCAAGATGCGCCTTTTAAAGACCTAAAGATGCTGAGGATGCACGGAACAAGTCCAAGAATAAGGATCAAGAGGACATCAAGACCTGCAGAAAATCTCAGACACAGCACAGTGGCTACAAAAACTACACAACACCACATAGAGGCTGGAACTGCCCTGCCCGTGCAGGGTTTGGGCTGACAAATAGGCCCCTCTGCCTTCACCCACCCCAAGAGAGCTCTCCCTGCACAGACTTCTCTCCCCTAGGCTACCATCAAAACCTGTCCCCGCTGTTCCCAAACCTGTCTCTGGCTTACAAATACTGATCCCTCAACTTAGCTTTCAGACGGCCACAAATGAAGCTCTCCTCGGTCAAAGTTGCTCAAATCACATCCTATAATTGAAATAATCCTGCAGTCGCTGGGTTTCTCTTTAGCATCTGCAAGAAAAAAAATAAACAGAAAAACACAATGCCAACCATCAGCACCACACTGCTCGCTGACAACATCTGGTACTATGCCACCTCGCCCACTGCAAAACTGCATTCTGCTCACCTGCCCCTTGCTGGCTCAGACATCAGGATGGGCAGCTCTCACGGCCGGGGGCACTTGCACTTCCAAAAGGCAAAATGGCTTTTGTGCCGATGAGAAAGGTACACTCCCACGCTTCTTGTCACTAAGACTCCATCTCCCCTCAGACGCTCGCCCTTTTCCAGAGGCTCCCCGAACAGCACCTACCAGAACCAGAAATGCAAGGCTGAGTTGCTACATAGTACTGGGCTCTTAGACACCAATCCAGACCACCATCTCACCTTCTTACACCATTGGCTGACACAAAGCTTGCCACTATGAGGCCACATCATGAACCTGCAGAAAAATACACACTTGTACATACCCAAAGACAAATGCAACTCCCAGTGAATCCCACCCCCCTCTACATTACCTTGACCGCTCACCCACCCGGCCACCATCATCTTGGGCTGCTATGTCGAGGATGTGCTCCACCTGTAAAACACAAGCAGTAAAGGACTTCAGAGGCTACAAGACACATGAGCGAAAACTGCTGCTTCACTCAACTCACCGGAGCTCTCCTCATCCCAGACAGCTCCTCTGACACTCTCCCACTTCAAATATTGCCACGTGCCTTCAAAGCAAAAACGAAACCCATTATCTAGTCATATAACCACCAGTCATATCTTCCCGCCGACAACCACAGCAGACCCACCTCGCTCTGACACTCTACCTGCACGCAACTCCATCCATGCCCCTCGGAGTGCAGCTCAGCCCTCTACCTCTGAAAAACACAACAGCAAAGCAGTCACCCTGATACTCAGCAATGACCAAAGTATTCCAAGCCTCTTGCTTGCTTTTGCTCACACTGCCTCGACTGCACAGTACAGCCAAGCCAAGCTAGTCCGCAACCTAACCCAAACATTAAGTTCTGCTCCTTCTGAATTCAAACCCCTTTGCTACGTCTCCAATGGCTTCTCCCACGCAGATTTGGTTGGCCCCTCCGTGGCTCCAGAGACTAGCAGAAACTACCCTCCTCACCCACCACACCGAGGGCTGCTCATTCTGCCATGTAACAGGCTGCCCTAGACTGCAACGTCTAGTCACATCAAAATGTTAAGCCCAGAAATAGGCTACACTACCTCTGCTGACTCCTATCTCCTCCTCTACACACCAGGCAGAGCAGCTCCAACCAGACAAAGACACCCAGAGCACCAAAACGCACAAGACTAACACTGTGAAATGGGAACAAAAGAAAAGTCACGGCAACGAGGAGGACTCCTGGGACCACGCGTGCCAATGGGCAAGGCAAAGGACAGGGCTCCGAGGGAGAACCTACGGCAGCCCTGAATAAGCAAAGAACCGTGCATGGTTCCAAAGAGATGTGGACGCAACAGGCGAGATTAACGGGCAAGATGCCCCTTTTAAAGACCTAAAGATGCTGAGGATGCACGGACCAAGTCCGAGAATAAGGATCAAGAGGACTTCAAGACCTGCAGAATATTTCAGACACAGCACGGTGACTACACAAACTAGACAACACCACATAGAAGCTGGAACTGCCCTGCCCGTGCAGGCTTTGGGCTGGAAAGTAGGCCCCTCTGCCTTTCCCCACCCAAAGAGATCTCTCCCTGCACAGACCTCTCCCCTAGGCTACCTTCAAAACCACTCCGTGCTAATCCCGAGCCACCTCCGGCTTATCAACTCTGTTCCCTCAACTTAGCTTTCAGAAGGTCACCACTGAAGCTCTCCTTGGCCAAAGCTGCTTAAGTCAGGTCCACTAATGGAAATAATCCTTCAGTCACTGGATTCCTCTTCAGTATCCACAAGAAAAAAAGAAACAGAAAAGCACAGCATCAAAACATGAGACCGCTCCAGGCTTTAGGAGCTCAATTCAAGAAAAGCAGTGCCCTAGCTAACATAAATTTTTATTCCCCATATGGTGCCAGCAACAAACTGTAGAGACTCTAGGATGAATGCATCGCCATCCCCCACCCCCCTGCCCAGAATGAAAAACAGCAACAAGTTGCCCCATAGACAAAGTACTGATGATTAAAAAAAAAAAAAAAAAAAACCACCTTACCATTTCAGCATGCCCTCATCAGACACAAGGAGTTAAAACAGCAGCAGAGCTCCAACCTCAAGGGAAACCAGAGGCTTAATGGCCTCCCCAGACAAGGCCTGGGGCTTATATACACTCTGGGCCTTCACACACATCACCTGTGAATAGGGTGGGGCGAACTCTCTCAAAGGTATAAATATGGTCTAGGGAGCAGCTGTGTTTGATTGACTCTACTCTACATTCTCGGCAAGAGCCCTGCTGTTATTATGCCTGAAAGCATCCTTATGAGAAATAATAGTAAGTGTGCTTTCACTGCACTGCTGCTTGTTGC
This sequence comes from Coccyzus lansbergi, assembly GCA_033558105.1. Lineage (NCBI taxonomy): Eukaryota > Metazoa > Chordata > Aves > Cuculiformes > Coccyzidae > Coccyzus > Coccyzus lansbergi. Next base: position 35,660 of record JAUMJK010002431.1, read on the forward strand.
GACAGTGGTGGGACTGGATAGCAAACATTTTAAAGGTAGACTTTTTGGTTCCTTTCATTTATTGTGCTGCTACAATTTTTGTCTCCTGGGATCCGTATAACCCTGCCCTTTTATTTCTCTGTGCTCTTTCCTCTCTTTTTCCCAGTCTTCGGAATCTGTTCTCTGCCTGTGCTTTTTTTTTCTTTTCCATCTTTGTCCTATTCTGTATTTCTCATTCTTTTCCCCCACAATTTCACTGGCTTGATCCTTGCAGTTTGTTCTTTCTCTGCACCTGAAAATGCTTTGCTTTTCTTTCTTTTTTTTCCTCTCTTTCCATCTCTCTTTTTCTTTCCCTATCCTTTTATATTGCTCACTGTTGCTGTTCCGGCTTTTACATTCACTGTGTATCTTGATGCTCTCCTTTACTCCTCTTGCTGTTTCTCTGTAACTCAGAGGCACGGGACCTGAGCTGACTTGCTTTCTGTACGTGCCTGGGATTCACGGGCCCCTGACGCTGGAGCCTGATTAATGATACTGCGGCAGCAATCGTATCGAGTTAGTTCTGTGAGAGGAAGGGCCGCAACTCAGCTGATAGAAGCACAGGCTGTCTCTGCCCTTGATGTAAATACAGGAGTTTCAGAGCCTTTCCTCTTATGTCCGGGGTCTGCTATTACGGTTAGCTTCTCAGCCTCGACATTTTAGCCTGATGACTACACAAAAGATGTGGCTGCATGCAATGGTAAGGTTGTTGGGAGAAGGGCAAGAAGAGGATCAATAACAAAAAGTGGAAAATGCCCTTTAGAGTTCGCTGATTCGTTGGTTGCTGAAAAACAGCAGTCTCTGTGACTTTGCTACTGTATGAGACATATCAAAGGTGCTTAATCAATGGTCAATTCTATCTAAATGGTGCATGAGAATATGATTATGTAATGCATAGAATCATAGAAGCAGGACCTGGCATTTGGCCTTGTTAAACCTCATGCCATTGGACTCCAGGGAGGTAATTCTTCCTCTGTACTCAGCAATGGTGAGACCGCTCCTCGAATCCTGTGTTCAGTTGTGGGCCCCTCAGCACAAGAAGGATGTTGAGGCTCTGGAGTGAGTCCAGAGAAGAGCAACAAAGCTAGTGAAGGTGCTGGAAAACAGGCCTTGTAAAGAACAGCTGAGAGAGTTGGAGTTGTTTAGCCTGGAGAAGAGGAGGCTGAGGGGAGATCTCATTGCTTTCTACAATTAACTAAAAGGAAGTTGTGGAGCTGGCAGCTGGCCTCTTCTCCCAAGTGGCAGGGGACAGGACATGAGGGAATGGCCTCAAGCTCTGCCAGAGGAGATTTAGGCTCGACCTAAGGAAAAAAAATTTCACAGAAAGGGTCACTGGGCACTGGAACAGGCTGCCCGGGGAGGTGGTTGATTCACCTTCCCAGGAGGTGTTTAAGGCTCGGGTGGACCAGGTGCTGAGGGGCATGGTTTAGTGTTTGATAGGAACAGCTGGACTCGATCCTGTGTGTCTCTTCCAACCTGGTTGTTCTATGATTCTATGACTCTGCCCAGTGGTCCAGCCACTTCAGATCCCTTTGGGGCCTCCCTACCCTCCAGCAGATCCACGCTTTTCCCCAGCTAAGTGTTGTCCTCAAACTTACTAAGGGTGCGCTCAATGCCTACATCCAGGTCATTGATGAAGACACTGACCAGTGCTGGACCCAGCACTGAGCCCTGGGGAACACCACTAGTCACTGGCCTCCAGCTGCATTTAACACCATTTCCCACCGCTCTCTGGGCCCTCCAGCCAACCAGTTTTCCACCCAGGAGAGTGTGCACCTATCCAGAGGTGACTGTTTCTGAAGCAGAATGCTGGGAGAAACTGTGTTGCTATTTGAAGGACAGAGAAGGAAAAACAGACGGAGGAAAGCGCAGCCCGAATTGATTACCTCGTCTCTCTGCTGCCACTCGGTGGTACAATCGCGGTACTGCAGAGCGTATCGATTAACGCGATGCTCTCTGCTGCCACCGGGTGACCGAAACTCGGTACTGCAGCCCGGGTGCCGCACGCGCAGTGGAAGGAGAGAGTCAAGCTCTCTGCTGTCACTGGCAAACTTAAGTGTAATGTGTTAGTGGTTTAATGAAAGTTTTTATGTAAGTAGCACAGCCAGGCTTGATTAAAATTATATAAGTTATCTGCATATACATTATTTACCCATTAAGTATCAATAATCCTTGTTAAAAACTGTCCAGAGTACAGTGAATATTTTACTCTCTGAGATACAATTTTAAGCAGCGTATCAGTAAGTTCCATACAACACGGGTTCACAAAAGGCAGGTCTTGCCTAACAAACCTGATCACCTTTTCTGATAAAGTAACTCAACTACTGGACGAGGGAAAGGCTGTGGATGGATCTTCCTGGACTTCAGTAAAGACTTTGACACAGTTTATATATATGTATATATATACACGTGTATATGTGTGTATATATATATGCGCATATATATATATAGCACGTTTGTCAGTGAAGACTGAGGCAAAAAAGTTGTTGAGCACCTCAGCCTCCTCATCTTTTGACTCTGATCTCAAAGGTTTTTTCCAACCAAATGATTCTATGATATGAATTCAATTATTTTATTTTCATTGTCAGTAATGAGGAAAAAAACGGTAATGAATTTTGAAGCCTGCAAGTCAGATGAGACTTTCCTTTGAAATAAGCTTTTTATTTGTTTTTCTTAAGTGCTTAAGTGGGGTTTTTTCTATGTTGAAATAAGTTAAAGAGTAAAAATAAAGACATTCAAAGTACAGACGGAAGACAGAAAATGTTTATTTGATGGTGACGTCATTGTTTTTTTTTAAACAAGCAATACCATGACTGAAATTGCAAGATCATATTCCTCACTGCAATTAGTCACACTAGAGTTAAGCCACCATATTTGCGAGTATTTTGTTTAAAAAAACATTCTATACGGATAGAAGTGCACAGCCATAAAGTCTGTCTTTGAATTGGAGTTACTAACATATTTCAAGTTGTGAACCCCGACCCCTGAGTGACCATTGCTTCAGAAAACAGTTCATCGGGTCAGAAATAATCAGATGGACCTTTAATTCCCTGTGGAATAATATTAATTACATTCCTTAGAGTAGTACCATCGCAAAAAGCACTGCAGAAATGACTAATTCACAAAAATCGTTTTAATGGGTTCGTGTTTCACCGCTAGGGGTTTTGTGGATGTAGTCTCCCTCCCCTCTCCTTTCTTTAAATCACACGGGCTATAACCTTGCACCATTAAAAAGTCATTATAAGAGTAAGAGCTATTGAACTGTACACAATCATTTAATCCCTAAAACAAGTTTTACAAATCTAAATACACAATAAAAGAATAGATGTTTCCCAGTGGCTCCTACTACTTTTATACATTCAAATATTTTAAGCTTCCATAGTGACTGCTTAGAATATTCAGGTATGACTAATGCTCGTGGCTGCTGCCTTTTCAGCATCATAAACATTTCATAAACAACATCAATAGCAGTAGATGGTTTTCCCTCTCAAGATTAATTTTTGAGCATGCCTGATTTGAAGAGATTGATTCATTTTCAAGATGGCACTTCGTGAGAAAGACAAAAGCACGTCACCGTTGGGACTTTGCTTACCTAAGCCAAAGGCGAATGGCATTCCAGGGACAGGAAAGCACCATCAGAATGGCTGCCTTGTAAGGCATTCATCACTCATAATTATTACTTTGAGCTGTACTGCACTTACAGGACTATAGGATGCCCTACACTGAGCTTTCCAAAGAGAACTTCCGGCCTAAGCCCTTTAAATGCCTGCAATTTAAGCCAAACTAACAAATGCTCAAACAGTAAAAAGCTGTACCGATAAAAGGGACATTGAGAAATGTTACGAAATGCACGGAGCCTTTATGCACTTTGAGTGTGAAAGGAGTTTGAAACATGCCTAGATCATGGAGATGCATATATTTGGTCAGACAGAGGGCTCCTTCCCCTCCCACCTGTTTGAATGGATTCCAGACTCTCTGCCTTAAAATTCAATGAAGAGCATGAACTTGATATTAATACAGCCACTGGATTCAAGACTTAACAATTTCATAGAATCATAGAAACATAGAACAACCAGGTTGGAAGGGACCCATCGGATCTTCTAGTCCAACCATTCCTATCAAACACTAAACCATGTCCCTCAGGACCTCATCCACCCGTCCCTTAAACACCTCCAGGGAAGGGGAATCAACCACCTCCCTGGGCAGCCTATTCCAATGCCCAATGACCCTCTGTGTGAAAAACTTCCTCCTAATCTCCAGCCTAAATCTCCCCTGGTGGAGCTTGAGGCCATTCCCTCTTGTCCTGTCCCCTGTCACTTGGAAGAAGAGCCCAGCTCCCTCCTCTCCACAACCTCCTTTCAGGGAGTTGGAGAGAGCAATGAGGTCTCCCCTCAGCCTCCTCTTCTCCAGGCTAAACAACCCCAATGGGTCATCATTACAGAGAAAATATTCTTCTTCCTATGGACCAGCAAGTAGGAATTTTTGGATTGGCATTTCCTCAGTGACTAAATATGCAAGACAGGGGTAGATGATCAATATCAGGTCTTAATTACCATTCTTGCTGCTGCAGACAGTCGCTTTCTGATCTTATGATAATCTCTGGCCTCACATCAATAAAAGAGTCAGGCACAGTAGCAAGCCCTGCCCACCGTGGAGGGGAGGAAAGCAGAGCCTGTTTAACAGAGGGAGTTCCCTAGCTCCATAGGAAGGCACTTGCATTATCCATACCCTCCAGTTATACAATTGTTTCAGTTACTCCCTGCATGAAATTTTACGTGAGGAGGTACTGCAGAAGCCAGAAACAAACCGAGGGTGTTTCCCAAGCAATATGCAGCAACTCCAGCTGAAACACACACAATGTGGACAGGGCTGACAGTGACCTCTGCGCTAACTTGCATAAACCTCACTACATCCCAATGTGAAAACCAGTTCACCCTGCACAATGGCTCCATTAAGTACCTTTATAGAATAGAGATTGCTAATTGTATTTAACTGGGCCAAGCCACGTGATGGTTTTGGAACAACTTCTAGAAATGGCAGAGGCCGAGTTAGGGCTGAGATACATTTACAGTAAAATTGTAGCAGTTTTGTTAGGCACTGCAGTCTGAAATATCATGTAATAAAATACATAAAATATGAAAAAAACAAACCCTCACGATTGTTATCCTGAGAGTACTATCAGAAAAGCAGTGCAGCAAAGTATTTCAATCAAAGCGTAAACCAAATTATCTGTTTCTCAGATGCTGACCACGACTCTGACCCTTATCCCGACCTTGACCCCAACACTGACCCTAACCCCATCCCTGACTCTGATCGCTGACCCCAACCCTGACAGTGACCCTGACCCCGATCCCGACCCCTGACCCTAACATCGATGCTGACCACAACACCGACCCTGACCCCAATGCTGATCCTGACGCTGACCCCAACCCCTGACCTTGACCCCAATACTGACCTCGGCCCTGACTCCTGACCCCAACCATGACCCTTACCCTGGCACCGACCCCTGACTCCAACGCTGACCACAACCCCGACCCCTGACCCTGACCTTAACTTGTATAAACCTCACTGCATCCCAATGTGAAAACCAGTTCACCCTGCACAATGGCTCCATTAAGTACCTTTACAGAATAGAGATTGCTAATTGTATTTAACTGGGCCAAGCCACGTGATGGTTTTGGAACAACTTCTAGAAATGGCAGAGGCCGAGTTAGGGCTGAGCTGTTTACAGTAAAATTGTAGCAGTTTTGTTAGGCACTGCAGTCCGAAATATCATGTAATAAAATACATAAAATATGAAAAAAAAAAAAACCCTCACGATTGTTATCCCGAGAGCACTATCAGAAAAGCAGTGCAACAAAGTATTTCAATCAAAGTGTAAACCAAATTATCTGTTTTCCTAAACTGAAAACACACAACAGGAAATTCCACGACGGAACACAGAGCCGCACACAGCTTGGCAAGCAAGAGCATCGTTCAGTTTCTATTTTACTCACTTGACCAAAAAGCAGTGTTTCTGGACCACGTTCATTTACCCTGCCCGAACAACCTTAACTCCCCTGCCAGAGCTCACTAGTCGTTGCTTTTTAAACAAGGCTTTCTACATAAAACTACTTGGAACAGCCACCACAGAAATGAAAACATTTTCTAAATATATAACAGTACAATTCTTGTAGAAGTAGGCACTACATGTAAAACCTCTTACGTTCTCTCTACTCAAAACATTTTCAATTCTGAGCAGGAGTTAAACACCAACAGAAAAGCACAAAAGAGGGCACAAATTCAACCCCCTCCTCCCCCAACACTCCCATTCAGTAAGTCAACAGAACTCAGCAGTTCCACCTGGGACAAAAAAGCTCCATACGTAGTTTTAGCTAGTGTATAGGAATAGCTATTTCTTCCTGCTCTTGAGAAAACATCATCTAAGCAGTAGATAAAGCAGCATCAACCAAATTATCCTAATTTACACGATTGCAGATTTCCTCAAAAAATTCAACCCCCACCCCCCCCCAACACTCCCATTCAGTAAGTCAACAGAACTCAGCAGTTCCACCTGGGACAAAAAAGCTCCATACGTAGTTTTAGCTAGTGTATAGGAGTAGCTATTTCTTCCTGCTCTTGAGAAAACATCATCTAAACAGTAGATAAAGCAGCATCAACCAAATTATCCTAATTTACACAATTGCAGCTTTCCTCAAAAAACTCTAACAGATCCATGCAGTAGGATTACCCCCAAACACCACACTCATCCATAACCTCTAACTCTGTTCTTCGTTACCATTTCCAATAACTTGCCTGGTACAGTTGTCACAGCCCTACTGGTGAATAGTTTACTAACTGTCCCCTAGAAGTGTTTTTCATACTGCTCTCATATTTACCTCCTCTGAGTCCTCTGGTACTGATGTAGATTAAGAAAAAAAAAAATCCTGGCAATACAGGCAAGCTAACAGTTTTCTTGGGCACTTCATCAAAAAGTTCTGGGCAAATACAATTTTCAACTGCTTATGACACAAACCCCACATTAAACAAACCACCTCTGGGAAAACCAGTAACAGCTATCACTAGAACTGCACTGGCTGAGCCTAAATCCTTAGGGCCCCAGTAGATTGAAAGAAAAAAAAAAAACCTAAAGAAAAAAAATCCCTATTTCTACTAATAATACAGGAACAAAGAAAGACAACATTGGCTGCAAATGTTTGTGGTAACATTTCTCTGAAGCTGCCTTACTGCAAAACAATTTTACTCTAAGACTAAAAAGCAAATCCACAAGCAAAATCATTACCTGAATCTCACAGAAGAGACCATGACAGTGGCTCAAATGCACCACGAAGAAAACCACACGACTGTTCCAAACCCAGCGCAGAAAGGAAGAAAGGCAGGATTCTGCAGCCCCTTCCTTCACTGACTGCTCCAGCTGCAGGTGAGAGCCAGCTCGAAACCAAGAGGCCTTTTAAGGGGCAAAACCTTCACCTGTACCTAATTGCTGACCACGGGTGTGGCACAGACTTAACCAACCCAACTATTACCTTCAGAGGTTTCTGAACAAGACCCACCCTTTTAACACCAAAACTACAGCGTCTCACTCAGGATGGGTAAGAAGTTACTCCTAAATATAAAATGTCGGTGGCTTACTGAATGGTCAGTGTATGACAGCCAGGCGTGGCTGAAATGATATAAAATTATATATGTTATTAAGCAACTAAATGTCAATTATCATTGTTAAAAAACTGTACAGATTAAAAGATTCCTTCCATATTCTAGCTGCTGAGACACAGTGCGTTGAAGTGTATTGGTAACAGTTACATACAATATGCTTTACATAAGCAGAGGCCCATCTAACATTTAGATAGAACTGAGCTTTTATTAAACTCTTCATCTGTCTCACACTATAGCAAATTCAGACACACTCCCATTTCTCAGCAGCAGGACCAGCAGCAAACTCTAAAGGGCTGTTCCACTCTTTCTTCTCCATCCTCTTCTTGCCATTTTCCCAGCAGTCTTCCTGTCACGTTCAGCCACCTCTGATGCACAGTCACGAGGCTAAAACTCCAGTCCAATAAAGCTGTCAGAGAGAAAATAAAACAGTGAGCAGACATAAGAGGAAAAGCTGTGTATCCCCTGCCCTCCCCCCAGCCCCGCACGGCACCCCGGGCAGGGACAGGAGGGGTTTGGGGTGACGGCAGGGACACGGGGCACTGTCCCTCTCCCAGTCCCAGCCTGCATCCCATTGGCAGCAGCCAGCGGGAGGGTATGTGCTACCGTGTCTGTGGTGTGTGTAAGCATGTACGAGGCACGGACATAACAAGCACATGGCATGTGTGGCATGGGTGACATGTTGCTCATGTGTGCAAGGCATGTGCATGTCATGCGGATGGGGTTGTTGTGGCATTAGCCTAGCACCTGCACAGCGTGTGCACGGGCGCAGTGGGGTATGCATGGCATGTGCGTGGTATGTGCATGGCTTGTGCGTCATCTTAATGGCATGTGCTACTGTGTGCAATACACGTGGATGATGTGTACACAGCACATACATAACATGCACATGGCATGTTTGACATGTTGCTTGCAAGTGCAAGGTATGTGCGTGGTATGTGCATGTGTGGTGTGTCATCTTCATGGTGTGTGCTAGCATGGTTATGATGTGTGGACAGAGGGTAAAAGGCACGTACGTAACATGTGCACGGAGTGTGTGGCACGTTGCTTGCAGGTGCAAGGTGTGTGCACGAGATGTGCATGAGTTGTGGTGTGAGCCTAGCATGTACACAGTGTGTGCATGAGGGCAGTGCATGTGGGGCATGCGTCTAGTGTGTGTGTGGCATGTTTATGGCATGTGGCATGCACATGTCTGTCTGGCCGAGCCCATGGCACCCTAGTATTGCTGTCTCAATCAGGCATTCGCTAAACGCGATGCCATCATGTGCTAACCCTGAGCAGATAATGCTCCGGCTCATGCCGAAAACTTGATCAACAGTGATTAGCAAAGACAAGTCCCGAGAAAGCCACGTACCTGAATGCTGCTGGTCTGCAGGGCACCGCCACGTTGCTTCTCCCCCTCTCCCTGTGCAGGGGTCAGGATCCCGCAGGGGCTCTTGTCGACAATACTCCCGTCAGATTCTCTCTGCTGACAAAGCAAAAGGAGTTGTTAGGACAAAACACTCCAAGTAACCCTGCTTTAAATGAGCCACCGCCCTCCCATGTAGCCCTCACCGCTACCAGTGACACCCCAACACCCAGCAAGCTCTCAGCTGTGCCAGACTGGCCCGAGCCATGGGACCCGGCAGAGCTCCCCTGGCTCTCCCTGCCACTCTGAGGCAGTCAGAAGGAGGAAAGCGACCGAGTTCTCCGAACAGAGGCTTTCCTCGAGGGAGGCAGGATACCTTAGCACTTGAGCTAACGGGAGAAACATTTTAGTGGCTGCTCTTGCCCAAACCACGACCTCTTGAGGCACCAGTTCAGCCACACTTGAAGCAGAGGACAGACACTGAGGAGGCAGCGAGAAGCCCGAGCTCTTCTACAAACAACTGAGAGTAGTCTCAAGATCGTGACTACCTCTAGTCCTCCTGGGAGACTTCAATTTCCCAGATATTGGCTGGGAGTATAACACAGCAGAAAGGAAGCCGTCCCAGAGGTTTCAGAAGTGTGCGGAAGAAAATTTCCTCACACAGCTGGTGAGTGAACCAACAAGGGACTGCAAGGAAGGTCAGTGCAGGGCGACGAAGGGCAAGGAAGGTCAGTGTGCGTGGGGACAGCACAATGTGCATGGGGGAGTGAAATGCATGTGTGTGGTGTGGGCCTGGCGTGTGGCACGTTCATGGTGTGTGGCGTGCACAGGTCCAGCTGGTGAAGGCCCTGGCACTCTAGTATGGCTGTCTCAATCCAGCATTCACTAAACGTGATGCCGTCACATATTAACCCAAAGTGCAGAATGCTCTGCCTTGTGTCATCAACACGATTGATGGCGATTAGCAAAGAGGAGTGAGTCCCAAGAAAGACACGTACCCGACAGCTACTGGCCTGGAGGGCATTGCCATGTCGCTTCCACCCTTCTCCCTGAGGAGGCGTCGGGATCCCACGGGGGCTCTTTCATCATCAATACTTCTGCCAGATTGTCTCTGCTGATAAAGAAAAAAGAATCAGTAGGTTGGAAAAGACCCACTGGATCATCAAGTCCAACCATTCCCATCAATCATTAACCCATGCACCTCAGCACCTCATCCACCCGTCCCTTAAACCCCTCTAGGGAAGGGGACTCAACTCCCTCCCTGAGCAGCCTCTGACACTGACCAATGACCATTTCTGTCAACAATTTTCTCCTGATGTCCACCCTGAACCTCCCCTGGTGGAATTTGAGGCCGTTCCCTCTTGTCCTGTCCCCCGTCACTTGGGAGAAGGGCCCAACTCCCTCCTCCCCACAACCTCCTCTCAGGTAGTCGCAGAGAGCAATGAGGCCTCCCCTCAGCCTCCTCTTCTCCAGGATAAACAACCCCAGCTCTCTCAGCCGCTCCTCATAGGGCCTGTTCTCCAGCCCCTTCACCATCTTCATTGCTCTTCTCTGGACTCGCTCCAGAGCCTCAATATCCTTCCTGTGCTGAGGGGCCCACAACTGAACACAGGATTCCAGAAGTGGTCTCCCCAGTGCCAACTCCAGAGGGAAAATAACCTCCCTGGACCTGCTGTTCCTGAACCAAGCCAAGATGCCATGGGCCTTCTTGGCCACCTGGACACACTGCTGGCTCATGGTCAGTCGCTGTCAACCAACACCCCCAAGTCCCTCTCCTCTGGGCAGCTTTCCAGCCAGACTTCTCTCAGTCTGTATCTCTGCACAGGGCTGTTATGCCTAAAGTGCAGGATCCGGTATTTGGCCTTGATAAACCTTATGGTCTCAGCCCATGGATCCAGCCTGTTCAGATCACTTTGGAGCCTCCCGACCCTCCAGCAGGTCCACGCTCCTCCCCAGCTTAGTGGGGAGTCTCTGACCACCTCCTCTTGGATCATGGAAGCCTCATTCTGCTCCTCTCACTCCTGGCTTTGTACACAGAGGGAACAACCATCCTAACTATTAAAGACTGAGGCAAAGAAGGCATTAAGCACCTCAGCCCTGCCCTCGGTCACTGTTGTTACTTATGCATCCAATAGGAACTGAACATTCTCCCTACTCCTCCTTTTATTATCAAGAAAGATTTTTTTTTTATCTTTCACAGACTTAGCCAATTTGATTTCTCCTTGGGCCTCAGCCCTCCTCATTTGTTCTCTGCACGATCTCACTTCCTCCCTGTGTGTCACCCAAGGTGCCTGCCCCTTCTTCCAAAGCTCATAGACCCTCCTCCTCTTTTTGATGTCTCTCAAGATCTCCCTACTCAAACAAGCTGTTTTTCTCCCTCGACGGCTCCTTTTCTGGAATATGGGGAGGGCTTTCTCCTGAGCTGTTAGGATCTCCTTTTTGAAGAGATCCCAGCCCTCGTCCTTAAGAACTATCTCCCACAGGACTTTGCCAACCAGCCTTCTGAACAGCCCAAAGTCTGCCCTCTGAAAATTTAATGTGACCGTCCTGCTAATCCCCCTCCTCACCTCACCTAGAACAGAAAACCCCATCATCTCGTGATCGCTTTGTCCCAGGCGAACTCCTACAACCACATTCCCCAAAAGACCTTCTCTGTTCACAAACAGCAGGTCCAGGAGGACACTTTCCCTTCTCGGCTCACTCACCAGTTGCAGGAGGAAGTTGTTTTCCACGCACTCCAGGAACCTCCTAGACTGTTTCGTCTCCGCTCTATTGTACTTAGAGCAGATATCCAGAAGATTGAAGTCTGCCACGAGGACAAGAGGTAGCGACCTTGAGACGATCCCCAGTTGCTTAGAGAAGAGCTCACCAGCTGCTTCTCCTTGTCTGGGTGGTCTGTAACAGACTCCATCACAACATCCACCTTCTTGGGGGCTCCTCTGATTTTAACCCACATCCTCACCATGATCGAGCTTAAGGCTATCAAAGCAAAAGGAAGGAGCTGTTAGGGCAAAATACTCCAAGTAACCCTGCTTGAAATGAACCCCCCCTGCCCCTGCAGCTCTTGCCACCGCGCCCAACACCCCAAAAAAGGGACCACCCCGTCTCCCTCTTGCTCTCTCTAGACCGACAACACTAAAGTGCTTTCCAACCCTCCCTTTCCGCTCCTTCCCCGCTTCTCCTCCCATCTTGCCCCCTGCTCCCCCCTGCTTTCCCCCTCCCACCCCTCCTGCCCTTCCCCGCCTCCTTCCTCCCCCTCCCAAGCGGGGATTTCCCACCCCGTGGGGACGCAGGCCGAGCGCAGACACAGCCCCGACCGCCCCTCAGCCCGAGCCCCGGGGGCAGCCAAACACGTCCCGGCCCCGGGCGGAGCGCGGCTCACGGACAGCGAGCCCCGAGCGGCGCCGCCGGACACACACAGCTCCCCCCCAACCCCCATGGAGCCTCTCCGGGCGCCTCTCACTCACCCGAGCCCAGCCCCGCTCGAGCCGCTCACGCTGGGGCCCTGGGGGCGCACGGGGGTCGCTGCCCGTCTCCCAGCTCCAGCACCCGTCGGCCGAAGGGCAGCGAAGAGCAGAGCAGTCCCGAAAGGCTGCGCGAGGATCCGAGCCGCCCCAAGGACTGCCCAGCCCCGCCCCTCCCGTCCCGGCTCGCCCGCCCCTGGGGGTCGTCCCGTCCCGCCCGCGCCCCGGGCTGCGGTACCGCGCAACGGCCACGAGGCGGCAGCACTGAGCAGCCCACAAGTGCGCATGCGTGTCGGAGTACTTGGACGTGCCTAGAATGTAGCGACTGCGCATGCGTGCCAGAGTCCTTGGGTGCCCGGAATGTTGTCACTGCGCATGCGTGTCGGAGTACTTGAGGCCTAGAATGTAGCGACTGCGCATGCGTGTCGGAGTCCTTGGGCCTAGAATGTAGCCACTGCGCATGCGTGACGGAGTCCTTGGGCCTAGAATGTAGCTACTGCGCATGCGTGCCGGAGTCCTT
>JAUMJK010002432.1:0-22602 GCA_033558105.1 Coccyzus lansbergi
AGACCTCATAGAGGCAGACCTCGCCTGGGAGACCTAGGCAGACCTCGGCAGCCTCATAGAGGCAGACCTCATAGAGGCAGACCTCGCCTGGGAGGCAGACCTCATAGAGGCAGACCTCGCCTGGGAGGCAGACCTCATAGAGGCAGACCTCGCCTGGGAGGCAGACCTCATAGAGGCAGACCTCGCCTGGGAGGCAGACCTCATAGAGGCAGACCTCATAGAGGCAGACCTCGCCTGGGAGGCAGACCTCATAGAGGCAGACCCACTCGCCTGGGAGGCAGACCTCATAGAGGCAGACCTCGCCTGGGAGGCAGACCTCATAGAGGCAGACCTCGCCTGGGAGGCAGACCTCATAGAGGCAGACCTCATAGAGGCAGACCTCGCCTGGGAGGCAGACCCTCGCCTGGGAGGCAGACCTCATAGAGGCAGACCTCGCCTGGAGGCAGACCTCATAGAGGCAGACCTCGCCTGGGAGGCAGACCTCATAGAGGCAGACCTCGCCTGGAGGCAGACCTCGCCTGGGAGGCAGACCTCATAGAGGCAGACCTCGCCTGGGAGGCAGACCTCATAGAGGCAGACCTCGCCTGGGAGGCAGACCTCATAGAGGCAGACCTCGCCTGAGGCAGACCTCATAGAGGCAGACCTCATAGAGGCAGACCTCGCCTGGGAGGCAGACCTCATAGAGGCAGACCTCGCCTGGGAGGCAGACCTCATAGAGGCAGACCTCGCCTGGGAGGCAGACCTCATAGAGGCAGACCTCGCCTGGAGGCAGACCTCATAGAGGCAGACCTCGCCTGGGAGGCAGACCTCATAGAGGCAGACCTCGCCTGGGAGGCAGACCTCATAGAGGCAGACCTCGCCTGGGAGGCAGACCTCATAGAGGCAGACCTCGACCTAGGAGGCAGACCTCGCCTGGGAGGCAGACCTCATAGAGGCAGACCTCGCTGGGAGGCAGACCTCATAGAGGCAGACCTCGCCTGGGAGGCAGACCTCATAGAGGCAGACCTCGCCTGGGAGGCAGACCTCATAGAGGCAGACCTCGCCTGGGAGGCAGACCTCATAGAGGCAGACCTCGCCTGGGAGGCAGACCTCATAGAGGCAGACCTGCATAGGAGGCAGACCTCATAGAGGCAGACCTCTGAGGCAGACCTCATAGAGGCAGACCTCATAGAGGCAGACCTCGCCTGGGAGGCAGACCTCATAGAGGCAGACCTCATAGAGGCAGACCTCGCCTGGGAGGCAGACCTCGCCTGGGAGGCAGACCTCATAGAGGCAGACCTCGCCTGGGAGGCAGACCTCATAGAGGCAGACCTCGCCTGGGAGGCAGACCTCATAGAGGCAGACCTCGCCTGGGAGGCAGACCTCATAGAGGCAGACCTCGCCTGGGAGGCAGACCTCATAGAGGCAGACCTCATAGAGGCAGACCTCGCCTGGGAGGCAGACCTCATAGAGGCAGACCTCGCCTGGGAGGCAGACCTCATAGAGGCAGACCTCGCCTGGGAGGCAGACCTCGCCTGGGAGGCAGACCTCATAGAGGCAGACCTCGCCTGGGAGGCAGACCTCATAGAGGCAGACCTCATAGAGGCAGACCTCATAGAGGCAGACCTCGCCTGGGAGGCAGACCTCATAGAGGCAGACCTCATAGAGGCAGACCTCGCCTGGGAGGCAGACCTCATAGAGGCAGACCTCGCCTGGGAGGCAGACCTCATAGAGGCAGACCTCGCCTGGGAGGCAGACCTCATAGAGGCAGACCTCGCCTGGGAGGCAGACCTCATAGAGGCAGACCTCGCCTGGGAGGCAGACCTCATAGAGGCAGACCTCGCCTGGGAGGCAGACCTCATAGAGGCAGACCTCGCCTGGGAGGCAGACCTCGCCTGGGAGGCAGACCTCGCCTGGGAGGCAGACCTCGCCTGGGAGGCAGACCTCGCCTGGGAGGCAGACCTCATAGAGGCAGACCTCGCCTGGGAGGCAGACCTCATAGAGGCAGACCTCGCCTGGGAGGCAGACCTCATAGAGGCAGACCTCGCCTGGGAGGCAGACCTCATAGAGGCAGACCTCGCCTGGAGGCAGACCTCGCCTGGGAGGCAGACCTCATAGAGGCAGACCTCGCCTGGGAGGCAGACCTCATAGAGGCAGACCTCGCCTGGGAGGCAGACCTCATAGAGGCAGACCTCGCCTGGGAGGCAGACCTCATAGAGGCAGACCTCGCCTGGGAGGCAGACCTCATAGAGGCAGACCTCGCCTGGGAGGCAGACCTCATAGAGGCAGACCTCATAGAGGCAGACCTCGCCTGGGAGGCAGACCTCATAGAGGCAGACCTCGCCTGGGAGGCAGACCTCATAGAGGCAGACCTCGCCTGGGAGGCAGACCTCGCCTGGGAGGCAGACCTCATAGAGGCAGACCTCATAGAGGCAGACCTCATAGAGGCAGACCTCGATAGAGGCAGACCTCATAGAGGCAGACCTCGCCTGGGAGGCAGACCTCATAGAGGCAGACCTCATAGAGGCAGACCTCGCCTGGGAGGCAGACCTCATAGAGGCAGACCTCGCCTGGGAGGCAGACCTCATAGAGGCAGACCTCGCCTGGGAGGCAGACCTCATAGAGGCAGACCTCGCCTGGGAGGCAGACCTCATAGAGGCAGACCTCGCCTGGGAGGCAGACCTCATAGAGGCAGACCTCGCCTGGGAGGCAGACCTCATAGAGGCAGACCTCGCCTGGGAGGCAGACCTCGCCTGGGAGGCAGACCTCGCCTGGGAGGCAGACCTCGCCTGGGAGGCAGACCTCGCCTGGGAGGCAGACCTCGCCTGGGAGGCAGACCTCGCCTGGGAGGCAGACCTCGCCTAGGGAGGCAGACCTCGCCTGGGAGGCAGACCTCATAGAGGCAGACCTCGCCTGGGAGGCAGACCTCATAGAGGCAGACCTCGCCTGGGAGGCAGACCTCATAGAGGCAGACCTCGCCTGGGAGGCAGACCTCATAGAGGCAGACCTCGCCTGGGAGGCAGACCTCATAGAGGCAGACCTCGCCTGGGAGGCAGACCTCATAGAGGCAGACCTCGCCTGGGAGGCAGACCTCATAGAGGCAGACCTCGCCTGGGAGGCAGACCTCATAGAGGCAGACCTCGCCTGGGAGGCAGACCTCATAGAGGCAGACCTCGCCTGGGAGGCAGACCTCATAGAGGCAGACCTCGCCTGGGAGGCAGACCTCGCCTGGGAGGCAGACCTCGCCTGGGAGGCAGACCTCGCCTGGGAGGCAGACCTCGCCTGGGAGGCAGACCTCGCCTGGGAGGCAGACCTCGCCTGGGAGGCAGACCTCATAGAGGCAGACCTCATAGAGGCAGACCTCATAGAGGCAGACCTCATAGAGGCAGACCTCGCCTGGGAGGCAGACCTCATAGAGGCAGACCTCGCCTGGGAGGCAGACCTCGCCTGGGAGGCAGACCTCGCCTGGGAGGCAGACCTCGCCTGGGAGGCAGACCTCGCCTGGGAGGCAGACCTCGCCTGGGAGGCAGACCTCATAGAGGCAGACCTCATAGAGGCAGACCTCGCCTGGGAGGCAGACCTCGCCTGGGAGGCAGACCTCGCCTGGGAGGCAGACCTCGCCTGGGAGGCAGACCTCGCCTGGGAGGCAGACCTCATAGAGGCAGACCTCGCCTCGGAGGCAGACCTCGCCTGGGAGGCAGACCTCATAGAGGCAGACCTCGCCTGGGAGGCAGACCTCATAGAGGCAGACCTCATAGAGGCAGACCTCGCCTGGGAGGCAGACCTCATAGAGGCAGACCTCATAGAGGCAGACCTCGCCTGGGAGGCAGACCTCATAGAGGCAGACCTCATAGAGGCAGACCTCGCCTGGGAGGCAGACCTCGCCTGGGAGGCAGACCTCGCCTGGGAGGCAGACCTCGCCTGGGAGGCAGACCTCATAGAGGCAGACCTCATAGAGGCAGACCTCATAGAGGCAGACCTCATAGAGGCAGACCTCATAGAGGCAGACCTCGCCTGGGAGGCAGACCTCATAGAGGCAGACCTCATAGAGGCAGACCTCATAGAGGCAGACCTCATAGAGGCAGACCTCGCCTGGGAGGCAGACCTCATAGAGGCAGACCTCGCCTGGGAGGCAGACCTCATAGAGGCAGACCTCGCCTGGGAGGCAGACCTCATAGAGGCAGACCTCATAGAGGCAGACCTCATAGAGGCAGACCTCGCCTGGGAGGCAGACCTCATAGAGGCAGACCTCGCCTGGGAGGCAGACCTCGCCTGGGAGGCAGACCTCATAGAGGCAGACCTCATAGAGGCAGACCTCGCCTGGGAGGCAGACCTCATAGAGGCAGACCTCGCCTGGGAGGCAGACCTCATAGAGGCAGACCTCATAGAGGCAGACCTCGCCTGGGAGGCAGACCTCATAGAGGCAGACCTCATAGAGGCAGACCTCGCCTGGGAGGCAGACCTCATAGAGGCAGACCTCATAGAGGCAGACCTCATAGAGGCAGACCTCGCCTGGGAGGCAGACCTCATAGAGGCAGACCTCATAGAGGCAGACCTCGCCTGGGAGGCAGACCTCATAGAGGCAGACCTCATAGAGGCAGACCTCGCCTGGGAGGCAGACCTCATAGAGGCAGACCTCATAGAGGCAGACCTCATAGAGGCAGACCTCGCCTGGGAGGCAGACCTCATAGAGGCAGACCTCGCCTGGGAGGCAGACCTCATAGAGGCAGACCTCGCCTGGGAGGCAGACCTCATAGAGGCAGACCTCGCCTGGGAGGCAGACCTCATAGAGGCAGACCTCGCCTGGGAGGCAGACCTCATAGAGGCAGACCTCGCCTGGGAGGCAGACCTCATAGAGGCAGACCTCGCCTGGGAGGCAGACCTCGCCTGGGAGGCAGACCTCATAGAGGCAGACCTCATAGAGGCAGACCTCATAGAGGCAGACCTCGCCAGGGAGGCAGACCTCATAGAGGCAGACGTCGCCTGGGAGGCAGACCTCATAGAGGCAGACCTCATAGAGGCAGACGTCGCCTGGGAGGCAGACCTCATAGAGGCAGACCTCATAGAGGCAGACGTCGCCTGGGAGGCAGACCTCATAGAGGCAGACCTCATAGAGGCAGACCTCGCCTGGGAGGCAGACCTCATAGAGGCAGACCTCGCCTGGGAGGCAGACCTCATAGAGGCAGACCTCGCCTGGGAGGCAGACCTCATAGAGGCAGACCTCGCCTGGGAGGCAGACCTCATAGAGGCAGACCTCGCCTGGGAGGCAGACCTCATAGAGGCAGACCTCGCCTGGGAGGCAGACCTCATAGAGGCAGACCTCGCCTGGGAGGCAGACCTCATAGAGGCAGACCTCGCCTGGGAGGCAGACCTCATAGAGGCAGACCTCGCCTGGGAGGCAGACCTCATAGAGGCAGACCTCGCCTGGGAGGCAGACCTCATAGAGGCAGACCTCATAGAGGCAGACGTCGCCTGGGAGGCAGACCTCATAGAGGCAGACCTCATAGAGGCAGACGTCGCCTGGGAGGCAGACCTCATAGAGGCAGACCTCATAGAGGCAGACGTCGCCTGGGAGGCAGACCTCATAGAGGCAGACGTCGCCTGGGAGGCAGACCTCATAGAGGCAGACCTCATAGAGGCAGACGTCGCCTGGGAGGCAGACCTCATAGAGGCAGACCTCATAGAGGCAGACGTCGCCTGGGAGGCAGACCTCATAGAGGCAGACCTCATAGAGGCAGACCTCGCCTGGGAGGCAGACCTCATAGAGGCAGACCTCATAGAGGCAGACGTCGCCTGGGAGGCAGACCTCATAGAGGCAGACGTCGCCTGGGAGGCAGACCTCATAGAGGCAGATCTCATAGAGGCAGACCTCATAGAGGCAGACCTCGCCTGGGAGGCAGACCTCGCCTGGGAGGCCGACCTCATAGAGGCAGACCTCGCCTGGGAGGCAGACCTCATAGAGGCAGACCTCATAGAGGCAGACCTCGCCTGGGAGGCAGACCTCATAGAGGCAGACCTCGCCTGGGAGGCAGACCTCATAGAGGCAGACCTCGCCTGGGAGGCAGACCTCATAGAGGCAGACCTCGCCTGGGAGGCAGACCTCATAGAGGCAGACCTCGCCTGGGAGGCAGACCTCATAGAGGCAGACCTCGCCTGGGAGGCAGACCTCATGGAGGCAGACCTCGCCTGGGAGGCAGACCTCATGGAGGCAGACCTCGCCTGGGAGGCAGACCTCATGGAGGCAGACCTCGCCTGGGAGGCAGACCTCATAGAGGCAGACCTCGCCTGGGAGGCAGACCTCATAGAGGCAGACCTCGCCTGGGAGGCAGACCTCATAGAGGCAGACCTCGCCTGGGAGGCAGACCTCATAGAGGCAGACCTCGCCTGGGAGGCAGACCTCATAGAGGCAGACCTCATAGAGGCAGACCTCGCCTGGGAGGCAGACCTCATAGAGGCAGACCTCGCCTGGGAGGCAGACCTCATAGAGGCAGACCTCGCCTGGGAGGCAGACCTCATAGAGGCAGACCTCGCCTGGGAGGCAGACCTCATAGAGGCAGACCTCGCCTGGGAGGCAGACCTCATAGAGGCAGACCTCGCCTGGGAGGCAGACTTCATAGAGGCAGACCTCGCCTGGGAGGCAGACCTCATAGAGGCAGACCTCGCCTGAGAGGCAGACCTCGCCTGGGAGGCAGACCTCGCCTGGGAGGCAGACCTCATAGAGGCAGACCTCATAGAGGCAGACCTCATAGAGGCAGACGTCGCCTGGGAGGCAGACCTCATAGAGGCAGACCTCATAGAGGCAGACCTCATAGAGGCAGACGTCGCCTGGGAGGCAGACCTCATAGAGGCAGACCTCATAGAGGCAGACGTCGCCTGGGAGGCAGACCTCATAGAGGCAGACCTCATAGAGGCAGACGTCGCCTGGGAGGCAGACCTCATAGAGGCAGACCTCATAGAGGCAGACGTCGCCTGGGAGGCAGACCTCATAGAGGCAGACCTCATAGAGGCAGACGTCGCCTGGGAGACTGACCTCATAGGGGCAGACGTCGCCTGGGAGGCAGACCTCATAGAGGCAAACGTCGCCTGGGAAGCAGACCTCATAGAGGCAGACGTCGCCTGGGAGTCAGACCTCATAGAGGCAGACCTCATAGAGGCAGACGTCGCCTGGGAGGCAGTCCTCATAGAGGCAGACCTCATAGAGGCAGACCTCATAGAGGCAGACGTCGCCTGGGAGGCAGACCTCATAGAGGCAGACCTCATAGAGGCAGACGTCGCCTGGGAGGCAGACCTCATAGAGGCAGACCTCATAGAGGCAGACGTCGCCTGGGAGGCAGACCTCATAGAGGCAGACGTCGCCTGGGAGGCAGACCTCATAGAGGCAGACCTCATAGAGGCAGACCTCATAGAGGCAGACCTCGCCTGGGAGGCAGACCTCATAGAGGCAGACGTCGCCTGGGAGGCAGACCTCGTAGGGGCAGACGTCGCCTGGGAGGCAGACCTCATAGAGGCAGACGTCGCCTGGGAGGCAGACCTCATAGAGGCAGACGTCGCCTTGGAGGCAGACCTCATAGATGCAGACGTCGCCTGGGAGGCAGACCTCATAGAGGCAGACGTCGCCTGGGAGGCAGACCTAATAGAGGCAGACGTCGCCTGGGAGGCAGACCTCATAGAGGCAGACCTCATAGAGGCAGACCTCATAGAGGCAGACCTCATAGAGGCAGACGTCGCCTGGGAGGCAGACCTCATAGAGGCAGACCTCATAGAGGCAGACGTCGCCTGGGAGGCAGACCTCATAGAGGCAGACGTCGCCTGGGAGGCAGACCTCATAGAGGCAGACCTCATAGAGGCAGACGTCGCCTGGGAGGCAGACCTCATAGAGGCAGACCTCATAGAGGCAGACCTCATAGAGGCAGACCTCATAGAGGCAGACCTCATAGAGGCAGACGTCACCTTTGAGGCAGACCTCATAGAGGCAGACCTCATACAGGCAGACGTCGCCTGGGAGGCAGACCTCATAGAGGCAGACCTCATAGAGGCAGACGTCGCCTGGGAGGCAGACCTCATAGAGGCAGACCTCATAGAGGCAGACGTCGCCTGGGAGGCAGACCTCATAGAGGCAGACCTCATAGAGGCAGACGTCGCCTGGGAGGCAGACTTCATAGAGGCAGACCTCATAGAGGCAGACGTCACCTGGGAGGCAGACCTCATAGAGGCAGACCTCATAGAGGCAGACGTCGCCTGGGAGGCAGACCTCATAGAGGCAGACCTCATAGAGGCAGACCTCATAGAGGCAGACGTCGCCTGGGAGGCAGACCTCATAGAGGCAGACCTCATAGAGGCAGACCTCATAGAGGCAGACGTCGCCTGGGAGGCAGACCTCATAGAGGCAGACCTCATAGAGGCAGACCTCATAGAGGCAGACGTCGCCTGGGAGGCAGACCTCATAGAGGCAGACGTCGCCTGGGAGGCAGACCTCATAGAGGCAGACCTCATAGAGGCAGACGTCGCCTGGGAGGCAGACCTGATAGAGGCAGACGTCGCCTGGGAGGCAGACCTCATAGAGGCAGACGTCGCCTGGGAGGCAGACCTCATAGAGGCAGACGTCGCCTGGGAGGCAGACCTCATAGAGGCAGACCTCATAGAGGCAGACCTCATAGAGGCAGACGTCGCCTGGGAGGCACACCTCATAGAGGCAGACCTCATAGAGGCAGACGTCGCCTGGGAGGCAGACCTCATAGAGGCAGACGTCGCCTGGGAGGCAGACCTCATAGAGGCAGACGTCGCCTGGGAGGCAGACCTCATAGAGGCAGACCTCATAGAGGCAGACGTCGCCTGGGAGGCAGACCTCATAGAGGCAGACGTCGCCTGGGAGGCAGACCTCATAGAGGCAGACCTCATAGAGGCAGACGTCGCCTGGGAGGCAGACCTCATAGAGGCAGACCTCATAGAGGCAGACGTCGCCTGGGAGGCAGACCTCATAGAGGCAGACCTCATAGAGGCAGACGTCGCCTGGGAGGCAGACCTCATAGAGGCAGACGTCGCCTGGGAGGCAGACCTCATAGACGCAGACCTCATAGAGGCAGACGTCGCCTGGGAGGCAGACCTCATAGAGGCAGACGTCGCCTGGGAGGCAGACCTCATAGAGGCAGACGTCGCCTGGGAGGCAGACCTCATAGAGGCAGACGTCGCCTGGGAGGCAGACCTCATAGAGGCAGACGTCGCGTGGGAGGCAGACCTCATAGAGGCAGACGTCGCCTGGGAGGCAGACCTCATAGAGGCAGACGTCGCCTGGGAGGCAGACCTCATAGAGGCAGACGTCGTCTGGGAGGCAGACCTCATAGAGGCAGACCTCATAGAGGCAGACGTCGCCTGGGAGGCAGACCTAAAAGAGGCAGACCTCATAGAGGCAGACGTCGCCTGAGAGGCAGACCTCATAGAGGCAGACCTCATAGAGGCAGACGTCGCCTGGGAGGCAGACCTCATAGAGGCAGACCTCATACAGGCAGACCTCATAGAGGCAGACGTCGTCTGGGAGGCAGACCTCATAGAGGCAGACCTCATAGAGGCAGACGTCGCCTGGGAGGCAGACCTCATAGAGGCAGACCTCATAGAGGCAGACGTCACCTGGGAGGCAGACCTCATAGAGGCAGACCTCATAAAGGCAGACCTCATAGAGGCAGACGTCGCCTGGGAGGCAGACCTCATAGAGGCAGACCTCATAGAGGCAGACGTCGCCTGGGAGGCAGACCTCATAGAGGCAGACCTCATAGAGGCAGACCTCATAGAGGCAGACGTCGCCTGGGAGGCAGACCTCATAGAGGCAGACCTCATAGTGGCAGACGTCGCCTGGGAGGCAGACCTCATAGAGGCAGACGTCGCCTGGGAGGCCGACCTCATAGAGGCAGACGTCGCCTGGGAGGCAGACCTCATAGAGGCAGACGTCGCCTGGGAGGCAGACCTCATAGAGGCAGACCTCATAGAGGCAGACGTCGCCTGGGAGGCAGACCTCATAGAGGCAGACCTCATAGAGGCAGACGTCGCCTGGGAGGCAGACCTCATAGAGGCAGACCTCATAGAGGCAGACGTCGCCTGGGAGGCAGACCTCATAGAGGCAGACCTCATAGAGGCAGACGTCGCCTGGGAGGCAGACCTCATAGAGGCAGACCTCATAGAGGCAGACCTCATAGAGGCAGACGTCGCCTGGGAGGCAGACCTCATAGAGGCAGACGTCGCCTGGGAGGCAGACCTCATAGAGGCAGACCTCATAGAGGCAGACGTCGCCTGGGAGGCAGACCTCATAGAGGCAGACCTCATAGAGGCAGACGTCGCCTGGGAGGCAGACCTCATAGAGGCAGACCTCATAGAGGCAGACGTCGCCTGGGAGGCAGACCTCATAGAGGCAGACCTCATAGAGGCAGACGTCGCCTGGGAGGCAGACCTCATAGAGGCAGACCTCATAGAGGCAGACCTCATAGAGGCAGACGTCGCCTGGGAGGCAGACCTCATAGAGGCAGACCTCATAGAGGCAGACGTCGCCTGGGAGGCAGACCTCATAGAGGCAGACGTCGCCTGGGAGGCCGACCTCATAGAGGCAGACGTCGCCTGGGAGGCAGACCTCATAGAGGCAGACGTCGCCTGGGAGGCAGACCTCATAGAGGCAGACGTCGCCTGGGAGGCAGACCTCATAGAGGCAGACGTCGCCTGGAGGCAGACCTCATAGAGGCAGACGTCGCCTGGGAGGCAGACCTCATAGAGGCAGACCTCATAGAGGCAGACGTCGCCTGGGAGGCAGACCTCATAGAGGCAGACGTCGCCTGGGAGGCAGACCTCATAGAGGCAGACCTCATAGAGGCAGACGTCGCCTGGGAGGCAGACCTCATAGAGGCAGACGTCGCCTGGGAGGCAGACCTCATAGAGGCAGACCTCATAGAGGCAGACGTCGCCTGGGAGGCAGACCTCATAGAGGCAGACCTCATAGAGGCAGACGTCGCCTGGGAGGCAGACCTCATAGAGGCAGACCTCATAGAGGCAGACGTCGCCTGGGAGGCAGACCTCATAGAGGCAGACCTCATAGAGGCAGACCTCATAGAGGCAGACGTCGCCTGGGAGGCAGACCTCATAGAGGCAGACGTCGCCTGGGAGGCAGACCTCATAGACGCAGACCTCATAGAGGCAGACGTCGCCTGGGAGGCAGACCTCATAGAGGCAGACGTCGCGTGGGAGGCAGACCTCAAAGAGGCAGACGTCGCCTGGGAGGCAGACCTCATAGAGGCAGACGTCGCCTGGGAGGCAGACCTCATAGAGGCAGACCTCATAGAGGCAGACGTCGCCTGGGAGGCAGACTTCATAGAGGCAGACCTCATAGAGGCAGACGTCGCCTGGGAGGCAGACCTCATAGAGGCAGACGTCGCCTGGGAGGCAGACCTCATAGAGGCAGACGTCGCCTGGGAGGCAGACCTCATTGATGCAGACGTCGCCTGGGAGGCAGACCTCATAGAGGCAGACCTCATAGAGGCAGACGTCGCCAGGGAGGCAGACCTCATAGAGGCAGACGTCGCCTGGGAGGCAGACCTCATAGAGGCAGACATCGCCTGGGAGGCAGACCTCATAGAGGCAGACCTCATAGTGGCAGACGTCGCCTGGGAGGCAGACCTCGTAGAGGCAGACCTCATAGAGGCAGACGTCGCCTGGGAGGCAGACCTCATAGAGGCAGACCTCATAGAGGCAGACCTCATAGAGGCAGACGTCGCCTGGGAGGCACACCTCATAGAGGCAGACCTCATAGAGGCAGACGTCGCCTGGGAGGCAGACCTCATAGAGGCAGACGTCGCCTGGGAGGCAGACCTCATAGAGGCAGACCTCATAGAGGCAGACGTCGCCTGGGAGGCAGACCTCATAGAGGCAGACCTCATAGAGGCAGACGTCGCCTGGGAGGCAGACCTCATAGACGCAGACCTCATAGAGGCAGACGTCGCCTGGGAGGCAGACCTCATAGAGGCAGACGTCGCCTGGGAGGCAGACCTCATAGAGGCAGACGTCGCCTGGGAGGCAGACCTCATAGAGGCAGACGTCGCCTGGGAGGCAGACCTCATAGAGGCAGACGTCGCCTGGGAGGCAGACCTCATAGAGGCAGACCTCATAGAGGCAGACGTCGCCTGGGAGGCAGACCTCATAGAGGCAGACCTCATAGAGGCAGACGTCGCCTGGGAGGCAGACCTCAAAGAGGCAGACCTCATAGAGGCAGACGTCGCCTGAGAGGCAGACCTCATAGAGGCAGACCTCATAGAGGCAGACGTCGCCTGGGAGGCAGACCTCATAGAGGCAGACCTCATAGAGGCAGACGTCGCCTGGGAGGCAGACCTCATAGAGGCAGACCTCATAGAGGCAGACGTCGCCTGTGAGGCAGAGCTCATAGAGGCAGACCTCATAGAGGCAGACCTCATAGAGGCAGACGTCGCCTGGGAGGCAGACCTCATAGAGGCAGACCTCATAAAGGCAGACCTCATAGAGGCAGACGTCGCCTGGGAGGCAGACCTCATAGAGGCAGACCTCATAGAGGCAGACGTCGCCTGGGAGGCAGACCTCATAGAGGCAGACCTCATAGAGGCAGACCTCATAGAGGCAGACGTCGCCTGGGAGGCAGACCTCATAGAGGCAGACCTCATAGTGGCAGACGTCGCCTGGGAGGCAGACCTCATAGAGGCAGACGTCGCCTGGGAGGCCGACCTCATAGAGGCAGACGTCGCCTGGGAGGCAGACCTCATAGAGGCAGACGTCGTCTGGGAGGCAGACCTCATAGAGGCAGACGTCGCCTGGAGGCAGACCTCATAGAGGCAGACGTCGCCTGGGAGGCAGACCTCATAGAGGCAGACCTCATAGAGGCAGACGTCGCCTGGGAGGCAGACCTCATAGAGGCAGACGTCGCCTGGGAGGCAGACCTCATAGATGCAGACGTCGCCTGGGAGGCAGACCTCATAGAGGCAGACCTCATAGAGGCAGACGTCGCCAGGGAGGCAGACCTCATAGAGGCAGACGTCGCCTGGGAGGCAGACCTCATAGAGGGCAGACGTCGCCTGGGAGGCAGACCTCATAGAGGCAGACCTCATAGAGGCAGACGTCGCCTGGGAGGCAGACCTCATAGAGGCAGACCTCATAGAGGCAGACGTCGCCTGGGAGGCAGACCTCATAGAGGCAGACCTCATAGAGGCAGACGTCGCCTGGGAGGCAGACCTCATAGAGGCAGACCTCATAGAGGCAGACGTCGCCTGGGAGGCAGACCTCATAGAGGCAGACCTCATAGAGGCAGACGTCGCCAGGGAGGCAGACCTCATAGAGGCAGACGTCGCCTGGGAGGCAGACCTCATAGAGGCAGACGTCTCCTGGGAGGCAGACCTCATAGAGGCAGACCTCATAGAGGCAGACGTCGCATGGGATGCAGACCTCATAGAGGCAGACGTCGCCTGGGAGGCAGACCTCATAGAGGCAGACGTCGCCTGGGAGGCAGACCTCATAGAGGCAGACCTCATAGAGGCAGACCTCATAGGGGCAGACGTCGCCTGGGAGGCAGACCTCATAGAGGCAGACCTCATAGAGGCAGACGTCGCCTGGGGAGGCAGACCTCATAGAGGCAGACCTCATAGAGGGAGACGTCGCCTGGGAGGCAGACCTCATAGAGGCAGACGTCGCCTGGGAGGCAGACCTCATAGAGGCAGACCTCATAGAGGCAGACCTCATAGAGGCAGACGTCGCCTGGGAGGCAGACCTCATAGAGGCAGACGTCGCCTGGGAGGCAGACCTCATAGAGGCAGACGTCGCCTGGGAGGCAGACCTCATAGAGGCAGACCTCATAGAGGCAGACCTCATAGAGGCAGACGTCGCCTGGGAGGCAGACCTCATAGAGGCAGACGTCGCCTGGGAGGCAAACCTCATAGAGGCAGACCTCATAGAGGCAGACCTCATAGAGGCAGACGTCGCCTGGGAGGCAGACCTCATAGAGGCAGACCTCATAGAGGCAGACGTCGCCTGGGAGGCAGACCTCATAGAGGCAGACCTCATAGAGGCAGACCTCATAGAGGCAGACGTCGCCTGGGAGGCAGACCTCATAGAGGCAGACCTCATAGAGGCAGACGTCGCCTGGGAGGCAGACCTCATATAGGCAGACCTCATAGAGGCAGACGTCGCCTGGGAGGCAGACCTCATAGAGGCAGACGTCGCCTGGGAGGCAGTCCTCATAGAGGCAGACCTCATAGAGGCAGACCTCATAGAGGCAGACGTCGCCTGGGAGGCAGACCTCATAGAGGCAGACGTCGCCTGGGAGGCAGACCTCATAGAGGCAGACCTCATAGAGGCAGACCTCATAGAGGCAGACCTCATAGAGGCAGACGTCGCCTGGGAGGCAGACCTCATAGAGGCAGACGTCGCCTGGGAGGCAGACCTCATAGAGGCAGACCTCATAGAGGCAGACGTCGCCTGGGAGGCAGACCTCATAGAGGCAGACCTCATAGAGGCAGACCTCATAGAGGCAGACGTCGCCTGGGAGGCAGACCTCATAGAGGCAGACCTCATAGAGGCAGACGTCGCCTGGGAGGCAGACCTCATAGAGGCAGACCTCATAGAGGCAGACGTCGCCTGGGAGGCAGACCTCATAGAGGCAGACCTCATAGAGGCAGACGTCGCCTGGGAGGCAGACCTCATAGAGGCAGACCTCATAGAGGCAGACCTCATAGAGGCAGACGTCGCCTGGGAGGCAGACCTCATAGACGCAGACCTCATAGAGGCAGACCTCATAGAGGCAGACCTCGCCTGGGAGGCAGACCTCATAGAGGCAGACGTCGCCTGGGAGGCAGACCTCATAGAGGCAGACGTCGCCTGGGAGGCAGACCTCATAGAGGCAGACGTCGCCTGGGAGGCAGACCTCATAGAGGCAGAACTCATAGAGGCAGACCTCATAGAGGCAGACGTCGCCTGGGAGGCAGACCTCATAGAGGCAGACCTCGCCTGGGAGGCAGACCTCATAGAGGCAGACCTCATGGAGGCAGACCTCATAGAGGCAGACGTCGCCTGGGAGGCAGACCTCATAGAGGCAGACGTCGCCTGGGAGGCAGACCTCATAGAGGCAGACCTCATAGAGGCAGACGTCGCCTGGGAGGCAGACCTCATAGAGGCAGACCTCATAGAGGCAGACCTCATAGAGGCAGACGTCGCTTGGGAGGCAGACCTCCTAGAGGCAGACGTCGCCCTGGGAGTCAGACCTCATACAGGCAGACGTCGCCTGGGAGGCAGACCTCATAGAGGCAGACGTCGCCTGGGAGGCAGACCTCATAGAGGCAGACGTCGCCTGGGAGGCAGACCTCATAGAGGCAGACGTCGCCTGGGAGGCAGACCTCATAGAGGCAGACGTCGCCTGGGAGGCAGACCTCATAGAGGCAGACCTCATAGAGGCAGACGTCGCCTGGGAGGCAGACCTCATAGAGGCAGACCTCATAGAGGCAGGTCTCATAGAGGCAGACGTCGCCTGGGAGGCAGACCTCATAGAGGCAGACCTCATAGAGGCAGACCTCATAGAGGCAGACGTCGCCTGGGAGGCAGACCTCATAGAGGCAGACCTCATAGAGGCAGACCTCATAGAGGCAGACGTCGCCTGGGAGGCAGACCTCATAGAGGCAGACGTCGCCTGGGAGGCAGACCTCATAGAGGCAGACCTCATAGAGGCAGACGTCGCCTGGGAGGCAGACCTCATAGAGGCAGACGTCGCCTGGGAGGCAGGACCTCATAGAGGCAGACCTCATAGAGGCAGACCTCATAGAGGCAGACGTCGCCTGGGAGGCAGACCTCATAGAGGCAGACGTCGCCTGGGAGGCAGACCTCATAGAGGCAGACCTCATAGAGGCAGACGTCGCCTGGGAGGCAGACCTCATAGAGGCAGGCCTCATAGAGGCAGACCTCATAGAGGCAGACGTCGCTTGGGAGGCAGACCTCATAGAGGCAGACGTCGCCTGGGAGTCAGACCTCATACAGGCAGACGTCGCCTGGGAGACAGACCTCATAGAGGCAGACGTCGCCTGGGAGGCAGACCTCATAGAGGCAGACGTCGCCTGGGAGGCAGACCTCATAGAGGCAGACGTCGCCTGGGAGGCAGACCTCATAGAGGCAGACGTCGCCTGGGAGGCAGACCTCATAGAGGCAGACCTCATAGAGGCAGACGTCGCCTGGGAGGCAGACCTCATAGAGGCAGACCTCATAGAGGGACGTCGCCTGGGAGGCAAACCTCATAGAGGCAGACCTCATAGAGGCAGAACTCATAGAGGCAGACGTCGCCTGGGAGGCAGACCTCATAGAGGCAGACCTCATAGAGGCAGACCTCATAGAGGCAGACGTCGCCTGGGAGGCAGACCTCATAGAGGCAGACGTCGCCTGGGAGGCAGACCTCATAGAGGCAGACGTCGCCTGGGAGGCAGACCTCATAGAGGCAGACGTCGCCTGGGAGGCAGACCTCATAGAGGCAGACGTCGCCTGGGAGGCAGTCCTCATAGAGGCAGACCTCATAGAGGCAGACCTCATAGAGGCAGACGTCGCCTGGGAGGCAGACCTCATAGAGGCAGACGTCGCCTGGGAGGCAGACCTCATAGAGGCAGACCTCATAGAGGCAGACCTCATAGAAGCAGACGTCGCCTGGGAGGCAGACCTCATAGAGGCAGACGTCGCCTGGGAGGCAGACCTCATAGAGGCAGACGTCGCCTGGGAGGCAGACCTCATAGAGGCAGACCTCATAGAGGCAGACCTCATAGAGGCAGACGTCGCCTGGGAGGCAGACCTCATAGAGGCAGACCTCATAGAGGCAGACCTCATAGAGGCAGACGTCGCCTGGGAGGCAGACCTCATAGAGGCAGACCTCATAGAGGCAGACGTCGCCTGGGAGGCAGACCTCATAGAGGCAGACCTCATAGAGGCAGACGTCGCCTGGGAGGCAGACCTCATAGAGGCAGACCTCATAGAGGCAGACGTCGCCTGGGAGGCAGACCTCATAGAGGCAGACGTCGCCTGGGAGGCAGACCTCATAGAGGCAGACGTCGCCTGGGAGGCAGACCTCATAGAGGCAGACGTCGCCTGGGAGGCAGACCTCATAGAGGCAGACGTCGCCTGGGAGGCAGACCTCATAGAGGCAGACGTCGCCTGGGAGGCAGACCTCATAGAGGCAGACGTCGCCTGGGAGGCAGACCTCATAGAGGCAGACGTCGCCTGGGAGGCAGACCTCATAGAGGCAGACCTCATAGAGGCAGACGTCGCCTTGGAGGCAGACCTCATAGAGGCAGACCTCATAGAGGCAGACGTCGCCTGGGAGGCAGACCTCATAGAGGCAGACGTCGCCTGGGAGGCAGACCTCATAGAGGCAGACGTCGCCTGGGAGGCAGACCTCATAGAGGCAGACCTCATAGAGGCAGACCTCATAGAGGCAGACGTCGCCTGGGAGGCAGACCTCATAGAGGCAGACGTCGCCTGGGAGGCAGACCTCATAGAGGCAGACCTCATAGAGGCAGACCTCATAGAGGCAGACGTCGCCTGGGAGGCAGACCTCATAGAGGCAGACGTCGCGCTGGGAGGCAGACCTCATAGAGGCAGACCTCATAGAGGCAGACCTCATAGAGGCAGACGTCGCCTGGGAGGCAGACCTCATAGAGGCAGACCTCATAGAGGCAGACGTCGCCTGGGAGGCAGACCTCATAGAGGCAGACCTCATAGGAGGCAGACCTCATAGAGGCAGACGTCGCCTGGGAGGCAGACCTCATAGAGGCAGACCTCATAGAGGCAGACCTCATAGAGGCAGACCTCGCCTGGGAGGCAGACCTCATAGAGGCAGACGTCGCCTGGGAGGCAGACCTCATAGAGGCAGACGTCGCCTGGGAGGCAGACCTCATAGAGGCAGACGTCGCCTGGGAGGCAGACCTCATAGAGGCAGACCTCATAGAGGCAGACGTCGCCTGGGAGGCAGACCTCATAGAGGCAGACCTCATAGAGGCAGACGTCGTCTGGGAGGCAAACCTCATAGAGGCAGACCTCATAGAGGCAGAACTCATAGAGGCAGACGTCGCCTGGGAGGCAGACCTCATAGAGGCAGACCTCATAGAGGCAGACCTCATAGAGGCAGACGTCGCCTGGGAGGCAGACCTCATAGAGGCAGACGTCGCCTGGGAGGCAGACCTCATAGAGGCAGACGTCGCCTGGGAGGCAGACCTCATAGAGGCAGACGTCGCCTGGGAGGCAGACCTCATAGAGGCAGACCTCATAGAGGCAGACGTCGCCTGGGAGGCAGACCTCATAGAGGCAGACGTCGCCTGGGAGGCAGACCTCATAGAGGCAGACGTCGCCTGGGAGGCAGACCTCATAGAGGCAGACGTCGCCTGGGAGGCAGACCTCATAGAGGCAGACGTCGCCTGGGAGGCAGTCCTCATAGAGGCAGACCTCATAGAGGCAGACCTCATAGAGGCAGACGTCGCCTGGGAGGCAGACCTCATAGAGGCAGACGTCGCCTGGGAGGCAGACCTCATAGAGGCAGACCTCATAGAGGCAGACCTCATAGAAGCAGACGTCGCCTGGGAGGCAGACCTCATAGAGGCAGACGTCGCCTGGGAGGCAGACCTCATAGAGGCAGACCTCATAGAGGCAGACGTCGCCTGGGAGGCAGACCTCATAGAGGCAGACCTCATAGAGGCAGACCTCATAGAGGCAGACGTCGCCTGGGAGGCAGACCTCATAGAGGCAGACCTCATAGAGGCAGACGTCGCCTGGGAGGCAGACCTCATAGAGGCAGACCTCATAGAGGCAGACGTCGCCTGGGAGGCAGACCTCATAGAGGCAGACGTCGCCTGGGAGGCAGACCTCATAGAGGCAGACCTCATAGAGGCAGACCTCATAGAGGCAGACGTCGCCTGGGAGGCAGACCTCATAGAGGCAGACCTCATAGAGGCAGACCTCATAGAGGCAGACCTCGCCTGGGAGGCAGACCTCATAGAGGCAGACGTCGCCTGGGAGGCAGACCTCATAGAGGCAGACGTCGCCTGGGAGGCAGACCTCATAGAGGCAGACGTCGCCTGGGAGGCAGACCTCATAGAGGCAGACCTCATAGAGGCAGACCTCATAGAGGCAGACGTCGCCTGGGAGGCAGACCTCATAGAGGCAGACGTCGCCTGGGAGGCAGACCTCATAGAGGCAGACCTCATGGAGGCAGACCTCATAGAGGCAGACGTCGCCTGGGAGGCAGACCTCATAGAGGCAGACGTCGCCTGGGAGGCAGACCTCATAGAGGCAGACCTCATAGAGGCAGACGTCGCCTGGGAGGCAGACCTCATAGAGGCAGACCTCATAGAGGCAGACCTCATAGAGGCAGACGTCGCTTGGGAGGCAGACCTCATAGAGGCAGACGTCGCCTGGGAGGCAGACCTCATAGAGGCAGACGTCGCCTGGGAGGCAGACCTCATAGAGGCAGACGTCGCCTGGGAGGCAGACCTCATAGAGGCAGACGTCGCCTGGGAGGCAGACCTCATAGAGGCAGACGTCGCCTGGGAGGCAGACCTCATAGAGGCAGACGTCGCCTGGGAGGCAGACCTCATAGAGGCAGACCTCATAGAGGCAGACCTCATAGAGGCAGACGTCGCCTGGGAGGCAGACCTCATAGAGGCAGACCTCATAGAGGCAGACCTCATAGAGGCAGACGTCGCCTGGGAGGCAGACCTCATAGAGGCAGACCTCATAGAGGCAGACCTCATAGAGGCAGACGTCGCCTGGGAGGCAGACCTCATAGAGGCAGACGTCGCCTGGGAGGCAGACCTCATAGAGGCAGACCTCATAGAGGCAGACGTCGCCTGGGAGGCAGACCTCATAGAGGCAGACGTCGCCTGGGAGGCAGACCTCATAGAGGCAGACCTCATAGAGGCAGACCTCATAGAGGCAGACGTCGCCTGGGAGGCAGACCTCATAGAGGCAGACGTCGCCTGGGAGGCAGACCTCATAGAGGCAGACCTCATAGAGGCAGACGTCGCCTGGGAGGCAGACCTCATAGAGGCAGACCTCATAGAGGCAGACCTCATAGAGGCAGACGTCGCCTGGGAGGCAGACCTCATAGAGGCAGACGTCGCCTGGGAGGCAGACCTCATAGAGGCAGACGTCGCCTGGGAGGCAGACCTCATAGAGGCAGACGTCGCCTGGGAGGCAGACCTCATAGAGGCAGACGTCGCCTGGGAGGCAGACCTCATAGAGGCAGACGTCGCCTGGGAGGCAGACCTCATAGAGGCAGACCTCATAGAGGCAGACCTCATAGAGGCAGACGTCGCCTGGGAGGCAGACCTCATAGAGGCAGACGTCGCCTGGGAGGCAGACCTCATAGAGGCAGACCTCATAGAGGCAGACCTCATAGAGGCAGACGTCGCCTGGGAGGCAGACCTCATAGAGGCAGACGTCGCCTGGGAGGCAGACCTCATAGAGGCAGACCTCATAGAGGCAGACGTCGCCTGGGAGGCAGACCTCATAGAGGCAGACCTCATAGAGGCAGACGTCGCTTGGGAGGCAGACCTCATAGAGGCAGACGTCGCCTGGGAGGCAGACCTCATAGAGGCAGACGTCGCCTGGAAGGCAGACCTCATAGAGGCAGACGTCGCCTGGGAGGCAGACCTCATAGAGGCAGACGTCGCCTGGGAGGCAGACCTCATAGAGGCAGACGTCGCCTGGGAGGCAGACCTCATAGAGGCAGACGTCGCCTGGGAGGCAGACCTCATAGAGGCAGACGTCGCCTGGGAGGCAGACCTCATAGAGGCAGACGTCGCCTGGGAGGCAGACCTCATAGAGGCAGACCTCATAGAGGCAGACCTCATAGAGGCAGACGTCGCCTGGGAGGCAGACCTCATAGAGGCAGACGTCGCCTGGGAGGCAGACCTCATAGAGGCAGACGTCGCCTGGGAGGCAGACCTCATAGAGGCAGACCTCATAGAGGCAGACCTCATAGAGGCAGACGTCGCCTGGGAGGCAGACCTCATAGAGGCAGACCGTCGCCTGGGAGGCAGACCTCATAGAGGCAGACCTCATAGAGGCAGACCTCATAGAGGCAGACGTCGCCTGGGAGGCAGACCTCATAGAGGCAGACGTCGCCTGGGAGGCAGACCTCATAGAGGCAGACCTCATAGAGGCAGACCTCATAGAGGCAGACGTCGCCTGGGAGGCAGACCTCATAGAGGCAGACCTCATAGAGGCAGACGTCGCCTGGGAGGCAGACCTCATAGAGGCAGACCTCATAGAGGCAGACCTCATAGAGGCAGACGTCGCCTGGGAGGCAGACCTCATAGAGGCAGACCTCATAGAGGCAGACCTCATAGAGGCAGACCTCGCCTGGGAGGCAGACCTCATAGAGGCAGACGTCGCCTGGGAGGCAGACCTCATAGAGGCAGACGTCGCCTGGGAGGCAGACCTCATAGAGGCAGACGTCGCCTGGGAGGCAGACCTCATAGAGGCAGACCTCATAGAGGCAGACGTCGCCTGGGAGGCAGACCTCATAGAGGCAGACCTCATAGAGGCAGACGTCGCCTGGGAGGCAGACCTCATAGAGGCAGACCTCATAGAGGCAGAACTCATAGAGGCAGACGTCGCCTGGGAGGCAGACCTCATAGAGGCAGACCTCATAGAGGCAGACCTCATAGAGGCAGACGTCGCCTGGGAGGCAGACCTCATAGAGGCAGACGTCGCCTGGGAGGCAGACCTCATAGAGGCAGACCTCATAGAGGCAGACCTCATAGAGGCAGACGTCGCCTGGGAGGCAGACCTCATAGAGGCAGACGTCGCCTGGGAGGCAGACCTCATAGAGGCAGACGTCGCCTGGGAGGCAGACCTCATAGAGGCAGACGTCGCCTGGGAGGCAGACCTCATAGAGGCAGACGTCGCCTGGGAGGCAGACCTCATAGAGGCAGACGTCGCCTGGGAGGCAGTCCTCATAGAGGCAGACCTCATAGAGGCAGACCTCATAGAGGCAGACGTCGCCTGGGAGGCAGACCTCATAGAGGCAGACGTCGCCTGGGAGGCAGACCTCATAGAGGCAGACCTCATAGAGGCAGACCTCATAGAGCAGACGTCGCCTGGAGGCAGACCTCATAGAGGGCAGACGTCGCCTGGGAGGCAGACCTCATAGAGGCAGACCTCATAGAGGCAGACCTCCATAGAGGCAGACGTCGCCTGGGAGGCAGACCTCATAGAGGCAGACCTCATAGAGGCAGACCGTCGCCTGGGAGGCAGACCTCATAGAGGCGCAGACCTCATAGAGGCAGACGTCGCCTGGGAGGCAGACCTCATAGAGGCAGACCTCATAGAGGCAGACCTCATGGGCAGACCTCTGAGGAAGGCAGACCTCATAGAGGCAGACGTCGCCTGGGAGGCAGACCTCATAGAGGCAGACGTCGCCTGGGAGGCCAGACCCTCATAGAGGCAGACGTCGCCTGGGAGGCAGACCTCATAGAGGCAGACCTCATAGAGGCAGACTCATAGAGGCAGACGTCGCCTGGGAGGCAGACCTCATAGAGGCAGGACGTCGCCTGGGAGCAGACCTCATAGAGCAGACCTCATAGAGGCAGGACCTCATAGAGGCAG
>JAUMJK010002433.1:0-11042 GCA_033558105.1 Coccyzus lansbergi
CCCCATAACGGGCCCCGCGCGCCGCCGCTCTGCACCCGCGACTCGGTGGTCGCGGTCCTCCCAGCCCCCTTTCCCACCTCTTTTCACCCCAATTTCTCGGGGTTCTCACGCCCCGAACCCCAAAAGGTTTGGGGGTTCCCCTCCAAGGCACAGCTCGACGCTCTCTCTTTAATGAAACAAACCCGCGAGTCGCTACAGTCCTTATATAAAAAAAAAAATTACCCCAAATTCACCCTGGAAGAAGCCAGCCCCCCCCCCCCCAAAATCTGGGGGTGTCCCCCCCAAATCCCAGGGAACCCCCAAAATGGCCTCACGGGGATTCTCCCCCCTTCCCCCCACAAATTGGGGACCCCCCCCCCTAAAATGGGGTGTCCCCCCACCCCCACTTGAGGGACCCCTATAACCTAGGGAGACCCCCAAACCCCCCAAATTGGGGACCCCAAAAGTCCCCAAACTGGGAGGTCCTGGTGTCCCCAAACTGTGGTCCCCTCCCTACCCCCATTCCCTGTGTCCCCAAACTGGGAGGCTCTGATGTCCCCAGACTGGGAAGTCTTGGAGTTCCCAAACTGGGAGGCTCTGGAGTATCCGTGTCCCCAGACTGGGAGGTCCTGGGGTCCCCAAACTGGGAGGTTCTTGAGTCCCTGTGTCCCCAAACTGGGGGGGGCTAGGTCCCTGTGTCCCCAGACTGGGAAGTCCTGATGTCCCCAAACTGGGAGGCTCTGGAGTCCCCAGACTGGGAGGTCCTGGGGTCCCCAAACTGGGGGGGCTAGGTCCCCATGTCCCCAGACTGGCAAGTCCTAGTGTCCCCAGACTGGGAGGTCCCCGTGTCCCCACACTGGGAAGTCCTGGTGTCCCCAAACTAGAGGCCATGTTGTCTCCAGACTGGGGGGACCTGGTGTCCCCAAACTGGAATCCTCGTATCTCCAAACTGGGAGGTCCTGGTGTCTCCATTCTGGGGTCCCCGTGTCCCCAGACTGGGAGGTCCCTGGTGTCCCCAGACTGGGGGGTTTAGGGTCCCCATGTCCCCAAAATGGAGGTCATTGTGTCTCCAGACTGGGGGTGTTCGGGGTCCCCTATTCCCCATGTCCCCAACCTGGGAAGTCCTGGTGTCCCCAAACTGGGAAGTCCCTGTGTCTCCAAACTGGGAGGTCCCGGTGTCCCCATTCTGTGGGTCCCCATGTCCCCAAACTGGGAGTGTTTGGGGTGGCCAGTGTCCCCCTCTGGGGGCGCAGGCCTGAGGCCTACTCGAGGTGGGCAATGGTGACCAAAACGGAGTCCCCATGTCTCCAAACTGGAATCCTTGTATCTCCAAACTGGGAGGTCCTGGTGTCTCCATTCTGGGGTCCCCGTGTCCCCAGACTGGGAGGTCCCTGGTGTCCCCAAACTGGGGGGGCTAGGGTCCCCGTGTCCCCAAAATGGAGTCCCCAAACTGGGGGTGTTCGGGGTGGCCAGGGCGCAGGCCGAGGCCTACTCGAGGTGGGCAATGGCGACCAAAATGGAGTCCCCATGACCCCAAACTGGAGTTCCTGTGTCCCCAAACTGGGAAGTCCTGGTGTCCCCAAACTTGGAGTCCTGGTGTCCCCAAACTGGGGGTGTTCGGGGTGGCCAGGGCGCAGCCTGAGGCCTACTTGAGGTGGGCAATGGTGACCAAAATGGAGTCCATGTGTCCCCAAACTGGAATCCTTGTATCTCCAAAGTGGGAGGTCCTGGTGTCCCCATTCTGGGGTCCCCGTGTCCCCAGACTGGGAGGTCCTGGTGTCCCCAAACTGGGGGTGTTCGGGGTGGCCAGGGCGCAGGCCGAGGCCTACTCAAGGTGGGCAATGGCAACCAAAATGGAGTCCCCATGTCTCCAAACTGGGAATCCTTGTATCTCCAAACTGGGAGGTCCTGGTGTCCCCAAACCGGGGGTGTTGGGGGTGGCCAGGGCGCAGGCCCGAGGCCTACTCGAGGTGTGCGATGGCCACCATCATGGCGAGGCCGGCCAGCAGGGCGAGGAGGCGCAGGCCGGCCTGGCGGGGGGAGGCGTCGCGCAGCACCTCGGGGATGACGGAGACGGCCGCCACGTAGACGAAGCCGCCGGCCGTGAAGGGCAGCACCCGCCGGGTGGCCACCGCCCCCGCCCCCTCGGCCACCAGCGAGCAGCAGGCGCCGGCCACCGCCCCCACGGCCGTCACCAGCTGCAGGCGCATCGCCTAAAGTGGGGGGGACACGGTGTTACTGGGAGCACTGGGAACACTGGTGGGGGGGGCTGGGGATGTGGTGGTCACCAGGGCTAATGGGGGCACTGGGGACATGGTGGGCAATGGAGCTACTAGGGTCACTGGGGACATGGTGGTCAATGGGGCTAATGGGGGCACTGGGAACATGGTGCTCAATGGGATACGGTGGTCGCTGGGGCTACTGGGGACAGTGGGGACATGGTGGCCAATGGGGGCACTGGGGACGTGGTGGCCACAGGGAACATAGTGGCCACTGGGAGCACTGGGGGCACTGAGGACATGGTGGCCAATGGGGCTAATGGGGGCACTGGGGACATGGTGGCCAATGGGGCTAATGGGGGCACTGAGGACATGGTGGCCAATGGGGCTAATGGGGGCACTGGGGACATGGTGGCCAATGGGACACGGTGGCCACTGGGGCTACTGGGGCACTAAGGACATTGGGGCTTACTGGGGACAGTGCGGACATGGTGACCAATGAGGCTACTGGGGACACTGGGGACATGGTGGCCAATGGGGCTAATGGGGGCACTGGGGACATGGTGGCCAATGGGGCTACTGGGGGTACTGGGGACATGGTGGCCAATGGGGCTACTAGGGTCACTGGGGACATGGTGGTCACTGGGGCTACTGGGGACATGGTGGCCAATGGGGCTACTGGGGGCACTGGGAACATGGTGGTGACTGGGGCTACTGAGGCACTGGGAACATGGTGGCCACTGGGAGCCCTGGGGAACACTGGTGGCACTGGGGACATGGTGGCCACTGAGGCTACTAGGGACATGGTGGTCACTGGAGCTCCTGGGGTCAATGGGGCAACTGGGAACATGGGGGCCACTGGATCTACTGGGGCCACTGGGAACATGGTGACCAGAAGGGCTACTGGGGACATGGCGGTGACTGGGGCTACTGGGGGCACTGGGAACATGGTGGCCTCAGGGAACATAGTGGCCACTGGGGCTACTGGGGGAACTGGGGCTACTGCGGGCACTGGGGTCATGGTGGTCACTGGGGATACTGGGAACACTGGTGCCACTAGGTACATGGCGGCCACTAGGGCTACTGGAGACACTGGGGACATGGTGGTCACTGGGGCTGCTAAGGACATTGGGGTCACTGGGAATACTGGTGGCCTTAGGGGCTATGGGTGGATATAGGGGCATACTGGGAGCTACTGGGGCACACTGGGGGACGTTGGGAGGCAGTAGGGAATATGGGGAGACACTGGGGACACTGGGATATGGGACTAACGGTGTCACCGGTGCCACCAGGTCCCTCCTGTGCCTCCGGTGGGCGGCGACGGTGGCTACTGGTTTATACTGGTTTGTACTGGTGCGGTACCTGTCTCTTGGTGCATCCGGCCTGCACCAGGATGGCGAAGTCCCCGATCTCGTGGGGCAGCTCGTGCAGCAGGACGGTGACGGCCGTCACCGTCCCCAGCGCCGTCCCCGCCGCGAAGGCCGCCCCCAGGGCCAGCCCGTCCGTGAAGTTGTGAGCCGCGTCCGCCACCACGTTCAGCACCCCCGACACCCCCAGCGCTGGGGACAACGGGGACACCAACGTCACCCACGGGTCCCCAAGGGTCCCCAGTGTCGCCCACAGGGCCCTCATAGAGCCCCAGAGTCCCCATTGTCACCCATGGTCAACCCCAAGGAGAGCATCATCCACCTGGCACCTCCAGCAATGGGGACATCGGGGTCACCAAGGGTCCCCAGTGGCACTCAGAGGTCCCCATTGTCACCAATGAGGTCCCCAGTGTCACCCAGTGGTCCCCAGGGTCACCTAAGGGGTTCTTATGGAATCCCAAGAGTCCCCATTGTCACCCATGGAGACCCATGGTCAACCCCGAGGTGCCCATTGCCCACCTTGCACCTCCAGCAATGGGGACATCAGGGTCACCAAGGGTCCCCAGTGTCACCCAGAGGTCCTCGGTGTCACCCATGAGGTCCCCAGGGTCACCCACAGGGCAATCATGGAGCCATAGAGTCCCCATCGTCACCCATGGTCAACCCCAAGGAGAGCATCATCCACCTGGCACCTCCAGCAATGGGGACATCGGGGTCACCAAGGGTCCCCAGTGTCACCCAGGGGCTCCTGGTGTCACCTCCAGAGTCCCCACTGTCACCCATGGAGACCAAATGAGCCCCAAGGTCCCCGCTGTCACCCCCAGGGGGGTCTCCAGTGTCACCTATGGAGACCCCATGAGCGCCAAGGTCCCCACTGTCATCCCAGAGGTCCCCAGTGTCACCCCCAGAGGTCCCCATTGTCACCTATGGAGACCCCATGAGCCCCAGAGTCCCCATTATCACCCCCAGGGTGTCCCCATTGTCACCTATGGAAGCCCCATGAGCCCCAAGGTCCCCAATGTCACCCCCAGAGCGTCCACAGTGTCACCTATGGAGACCCAATGAGCCCCCAGAGCATCTCCATTGTCACTCCAGGGTCCCCAGTGTCACCTATGGAGACCCAATGAGCCTCAAGGTCCCCATTGTCACCCCCAGGGACTCCCCATTGTCACCTATGGAGGCCTAATGAGCCCCAAGGCCCCCACTGTCACCCCCAGGGTGCCCATTGTCACCCCCAGGGGCTCCCCAGTGTCACCTATGGAGACCCAATGAGCCCCAAGGCCCCCATTGTCACCCCCAAGGGCTCCCCATTGTCACCTACAGAGACCCAATGAGCTCCAAGGTTCCCACTGTCACCCCCAGAGTGTCCCCAGTGTCACCTATGGAGACCAAATGAGCCCCGAGGTCCCCACTGTCACCCTAGGGGTCCCCAGTGTCACCCCCAGAGTGTCTCCAGTGTCACCTATGGAGACCCCATGAGCCTCAAGGCCCTTATTGTCACCCTAGGGGTGCGCAGTGTCACCCCCAGGGTGTCATCATCCCCCCAGTGTCCCCCTACCCGGCTCCTGGGGGGTGGCACGTCCCTTCTTGCGCTGTCCCCCCTTGTCCTTGTCCTCGCCCTCGCTCGAGCTGCTCCGGGCCTTGGCTCCTGGGGACAACCAGGGGACAACATAGGGGGGGGGAAACAGGGGCCACCTCACCCCCCCCCCACCCAGTGTCCCCATCAACCCCCTGGTGTCCCTATCTCCCCCTTACTGTCCACCTCATGTCCCCAATGCCCCTGCTAGTGTCACCCCCCCCCACCATGTCCCCCTCCCTTCTGTGTCCCCCCCCCCATGTCCCCTATATCCCCCATGGTGTCCCCTCCCTCCCTGTGTCCCCTCCATGTCCCCTATATCTGCCGTGAGGCCACCCCCTGTGTCCCCTCCCCATGGCTGTGCCCATGTCCCCGTGTCCTCTCACCGTGTCCCTGTGCCCCTCCCTGTCCCCTCCCCGTGTCGCCTCACTGTGTCCCCATGTGTCCCCCTGTGCCCCCTCCCCATGGCTGTCCCTGTGTCCCCATGTCCCCCCATGTCCCCTTGTGTTCTTCCTCCGTGTCTGTGTGTCCCCTCCCTGTGTCCCCATGTCCCCACCATGTCCCCATATCCTCCCCGTGTTCCCTTACCATGTCCCTGTATCCCTGTGCTCCTGTGTGTCCCCTCACTGTGTCCCCATGTCCCCTCCCCATGTCCTCTCCCCACGTCCCCCCCCTGTATCCCTCCCTGTGTCCCCATGCCCCCCCACGCGTCCCCTCCCTGTGGCTGTGCCCATGTCCCCGTGTCCATGTCCCTGTATCCCACTCATGTCCCCACCCTGTGTCCCCATGTCCCCCCCTGTGTCCCCATGTCCCCCCCTGTGTCCCTCCCTGTGGCTGTGCCCATGTCCCTGTATCCCCCCCATGTCCCCTCCCCACGTCCCCTCACTGTGTCCCTGGGCTCCCTCCCCTTGGCTGTGCCCATGTCCCTGTGCCCCTCCCATGTCCCTTCCCCTGTCCGTGTGTCCCCTCCCCGTGTCCCCACGTCCCAGTCTGTGTCCCCTCCCTGTGGCTGTGCCCATGTCCCTGTGTCCCCACCATGTCCCCTCCCCCTGTCCCCCCGTGTGCCCTCACTGTGTTCCCGTGTCCCCATGTCCCCCCCCGTGCCCCCTCACCATGTCCCTGTGTCCCCATGTCCCTGTGTCCCCCCCATGTCCCCTCACTGTGTCCTCGTGTCCCCTTGCCGTGGCTGTGCCCATGTCCCCCCCTGTGCCCCCATCCCCGTGTCCCCATGTCCCCCCTGTGTCCCCTCACTGTGTCCCTGTGTCCCCTCCCCTTGGCTGTGCCCATGTCCCCATGTCCCCCCCCATATCCCTCCATGTCCCCCCCAGTGTCCCTTCACTGTGGCTGTGCCTGTGTCCCTGTGTCCCCCCCATGTCCCTTCATCCCCCCGTGTGCCCTCCCCATGTCCCCCCCGTGTCCCCTTGCCATGGCTGTCCCTGTGTCCCCATATTCCACCCTGTGCCCCCTCCCCGTGTCCCCATGTCCCTGTGTCCCCCCCATGTCCCCTCACCATGTCCCCATGTCCACCCCCTGTGTCCCTATGCCCCCTCACTGTGGCTGTGCCCATGTCCCCGTGTCCCCATGTCCCCCTGTGTGCCCTCACTGTGTTCCTGTGTCCCCATGTCCCTGTGTCCCATGTCCCTGTGTCCCTCTCACGTCCCCTCACCATGTCCCCATGTCCACCCCCGTGTCCCCTCCCTGTGTCCCTGTGCCCCCTCCCCTTGGCTGTGCCCATGTCCCCACTCTGTGCCCCCTCCCCGTATCCCCATGTCCCTGTGTCCCCCCCCGTGTCCCCTCACCGTGTCCGTGTGCCCCGTGGCTGTGGCCGTGTCCCCCCTTGAGGTGCCTGACGCCCATCTCCAGGGCCAGGAAGGTGACGATGCCGGCCAGCACCCACGTCCCCACGGCCAGCGACCGCGCGTGCTCCTCGCCTGGGGACAGGGACACCGTCACACCCCCCTCAGTATCCCCCTAGCCCTTGGGGTCCCCGTTGTCCCCATCCCAGTGGCCTTGTCCCCCTCCCAGTGTCCCCGGTTGCATCCCCTGTCCCCTCCTCATTGTCCCCCTGGCCCTTGGGGTCCCTCCTGTCCCCTCCCAGTGTCCCTGACCCACTCCCAGTGTCCCCACTGAGTCCCTCTTGGCCCCCAACCCCTCCCAGTGTCCCCACTGGGATTCCCTGTCCCCTCCTCCCTATCCCTTGGGGTCCCTCCTGTCCCCTCCCAGTGCCCCTGTTCCCCCTCCCAGTGTCCCTGTTCCCCCTCCCAGTGTCCCCAGTGGGATCCCCTGTCCCCTCCTCCTTATCCCACCCTCCCTTGGGGTCATCTCCATGTCCCCTCCTCATTGTCCCTCTGTCCCCTAGGGTCCCCCTGTCCCCATCCAAGTGTCCCCATCACCCCCCAGTGTCCCCTTCCCAGTGTCCCTGTCCCCCTCCCAGTGTCCCCACTGAGTCCCTCTTGTCCCCTAACCCTCCCAGTGTCCCCAGTGGGACCCCCTGTCCCCTCCTCCCTATCCCCCCCTCCCTTGGGGTCCCTCCTGTCCCCTCCCAGTGTCCCTTTTCCCCCTTCCAGTGTCCCCAGTGGGATCCCCTGTCCCCTCCTCCCTATCCCCCCCTCCCTTGGGGTCCCTCCTGTCCCCTCCCAGTGTCCCCACTGAGTCCCTCTTGTCCCCCAACCCTCCCAGTGTCCCCAGTGGGATCCCCTGACCCCTCCTCCCTATCCCCCCCTCCCTTGGGGTCCCTCCTGTCCCCTCCCAGTGTCCCTTTTCCCCCTCCCAGTGTCCCCAGTGGGATCCCCTGACCCCTCCTCCCTATCCCCCCTTCCCTTGGGGTCCCTCCTGTCCCCCCCCATGTCCCCATCACCCCCCAGTGTCCCCTTCCCAGTGTCCCTGTCCCCCTCCCAGTGTCCCCACTGAGTCCCTCTTGTCCCCCAGCCCTTCCCAGTGTCCCCAGTGGGATCCCCTGTCCCCTCCTCCCTATCCCCCCCTCCCTTGGGGTCCCTCCTGTCCCCCCTCCCAGTGTCCCCATGTCCCCACCATGCGAGTGTCCATGCCCCGGGGAGGCCTCCTGGTAGCCACGACCCATCTCTTGGTGGCCACCATCACCATGAGGAGCTGCGAGGAGGGAAAACCAAGAGGTTGGTGACCATCCTGGTGTCCCCAAGGGTGGGAAGGGGACGCATTGGGGACATGGTGACCTACCCAGGG
This sequence comes from Coccyzus lansbergi, assembly GCA_033558105.1. NCBI lineage: Eukaryota > Metazoa > Chordata > Aves > Cuculiformes > Coccyzidae > Coccyzus > Coccyzus lansbergi. The sequence goes on from JAUMJK010002433.1 coordinate 8,343, forward strand.
CGTGGGGGATGAGGTGGAGGAAGGCGTCTCCCAGCAGAGCTCCGGCGGCGAAGCTGAGGAGCAGCTTGAGGAGGGCCTGGTGCCGCGGAGCGTTGGACTCCACCGGGATGAGGAAGAGGACCAGGTAGGGAGCGGCGCTGATCACCCCCGTGGCCACCAGCGTCTGCGGGGACAGCGGGAGGTGACATCGAGGACGTGGAGGTGATGGACGAGGAGGAGATGGAGATGGAAGGAGGTGGAAGGAGGTGGAAGGAGGTGGAAGGAGGTGGAAGATAATGGAGATGGTGGGAGATGGTGGGAGATGGTGGGAGATGGTGGAGATGGTGGAGATGGTGGAGATGGTGGAGATGGTGGAGATGGTGGAGATGGTGGAGATGGTGGAGATGGTGGAGATGGTGGAGATGGTGGAGATGGTGGAGATGGTGGAGATGGTGGAGATGGTGGAGGTGAAAGGAGATGAAGGGAGATGATGATGGGAGATGATGGAAGGAGATAGAGATAGATAGATAGATAGATAGATAGATAGATAGATAGATAGATAGATAGATAGATAGATAGATAGATAGATGAAGATAGATAGAAGGAAGGAGATACGTAGATGGAAGGAGATGATGGAAGAGATGGAGGTGATGGAAAGAGATAGATGGAAAGAGATAGATGGAAAGAGATAGATGGAAAGAGATAGATGGAAAGAGATAGATGGAAAGAGATAGATGGAAAGAGATAGATGGAAAGAGATAGATGGAAAGAGATAGATGGAAAGAGATAGATAGATGGATAGATAGATAAATAGAAAGAAAGAAGGAGATGGATGGATGGAGATGGATGGATGGAAGGAGATGGATGGATGGAAGGAGATGATGGAAGAGATGGAGGTGATGGAAGAGATGGAGGTGATGGAAGATGATGGAAGGAGATAGATGGAAGGAGATAGATAGATAGATACATAGATAGATAGATACATAGATAGATAGATACATAGATAGATAGATACATAGATAGATAGATGGAAGGAGATGGAAGGAGATGGAAGGAGATGGAACTCACCTGCAGCCACAGAGTCACCGTGTCCTGAGAGGAGCGAGAGGCACTGCGGCCGAGGCCCTCGTGCGAGTGGCCATGACCATGGGAGAGATCCTCGTGCGAGTGGCCGTGGTGAGGATCCTTGTGCGAGTGGCCATGGTAGAGATCCTCGTGCGAGTGGCCATGACCATGGTAGAGATCCTCGTGCGAGTGGCCGTGGTGAGGATCCTTGTGCGAGTGACCATGGTAGAGATCCTCGTGCGAATGGCCATGATAGAGATCCTCGTGCGAGTGGCCATGACCATGATAGAGATCCTCGTGCGAGTGGCCATGACCATGATAGAGATCCTCGTGCGAGTGACCATGACCATGGTGGAGGTCCTTGTGCGAGTGGCCGTGGCCCTCGTGCGCGGCCCCGGGCGCCGGCAGCAGGCAGAGCAGCATCACGGCGGCCACGGCCGCACCGAGTCCTCGTGTCCTCGTGGCCATCGTGACGGGGACGGCGTCACCAACGGCTCCTGCCAGAGAGAGGAAGGGGGGAGAGTCCAGAGTGGTTCTAATGGCTCTTAATGGGGGGAAACCACAGAGTCTAAGCCCAGAGTGGGGCCTGAGGGGCTCTAATGGCTCCTAGTGGGGGAAACCATAGAGTCTGAGCCCAGAGTGGGGCCTGAGGGGCCAGAGTGGCTCCTAATGGGGGAAAACCATAGAGTCTGAGCCCAGAGTGGGGCCTGAGGGGCTCTAATGGCTCCTAATGGGGGGAAACCATAGAGTCTGAGCCCAGAGTGGGGCCTGAGTGGCTCTAATGGCTCCTAATGGGAGGAACCATAGAGTCTGAGCCCAGAGTGGGGGCTGAGGGGCCAGAGCGGCTCTAATGCGGGGGAAACCATAGAGTTCAAGCCCAGAGTGAGGCCTGAGGGGCCAGAGTGGCTCTAATGGCTTCTACTGGGGGGAAACCATAGAGTCCGAGCCCAGAGTGGGGCCTCAGAGGTGCCATAGAGAAGATAAGGGGCTAGAGTGGCCATACCACAGAGTTTAAGGGGATAGAGCGGCACCAAGCAGCCCAACCCCCCCACCCCCCCAAACCATAGAGATAAAGGGAGGAACGACCAGAGTGGCTCCTAGTGGCGCAAACCATAGAGATGAGAGACCACAGAGAAGCCTCGGAGGTGCCATAAGAGCAGGAGGATGAAGGGCTAGAGCGGCAGCACCACAGAGTTTGAAGGGCTAGAGCGGCACCAAGCAGCCCTAAGCACAGACACAAAGGGATGAGGGTCTAGAGCAGCCCCTCCCCCCCCCCCCCCCCCACTCCAGCACCACCGAGATGGGGAGAAGCACCTAGAGCGCTCCCCACTCTCCCCCCCCCCCCCCCCCCACCATCCAGCACTAAAGACTGAAAGGGCTGAGAGTCCTCCCAGGCACCACAGACACGAGGATGAGGGTCCAGAGCGTCCCCACCCCCATGGATCATAGAGTAAAGGAAGGGGGTACCTAAGGGGGGTGGGATAGAGCGGCCGCGTCCAGCAGCGGGAGCCCTTCTGGCCGCGTCTCGCTGCCCCGGGGGGTCTCACCCGCTCCGCTCCCGCCGCCGCCTCCGGCCCCGACGTGGCAGAGCCAGCCCCGCAAGCGCCTCGCGAGATCGCGGAGGAAGTGGAGGAAACGGAAGCGGGTGAAGGCGCT
>JAUMJK010002434.1:0-16902 GCA_033558105.1 Coccyzus lansbergi
AGTAGGCGTGGCCACTGTGATCTATTTAGTCTAGACCCTGAGGGCGTGGTATCGCTGGCAGGGGGCGCGGCCCGAGGCCTGGCCACGCCTTCCAGTAGGCGTGGCTTACGTACCCTGGACAGTCAGTTCTCACGAGCGGTGGGCGTGGCCCGAGGCGTGACCACGCCTCCCAGTGGGCGTGGCTTAAAGTTCGGCGGTGGCGGCGGCTCTTGCAGGTAAGGTGGGGGGGGGGGGTCCGGGATACCGGGAGGAGGAGGGAGGGGGGAAGCTTTGCAAGCCCCCCCCCCCCAGCTCCCCCCAACTGTGGGATCTGTCCCCCTTGACCCCCCCCCACGTGGGATTTGCCCCCAACTTGGGATCACCCCCCTCTTTCCCCATGGATTTGCCCCTCCCTTTCCCCATGGGATCTGCCCCCCCCCCCCCCCCCCCCCCGTACTTGGGCCTTGCCCCCCCCCCACCTTGAGATCTGACCCCCCCACCCCTTTCCCCATGGATTTACCCCCCTCCCACGTGATCTTCCCACCCCTGTTCCCATGGGATCAGCCCCCCCCTTTCCCACGTGATCTGCCCCCCCCCATGGGATCTGCCCCCCCCCACCCCCTTTCTCATGGGATCTGCCCCCCCCCCCACCACCTTGGGATCACTCCCCCATTTCCCACGTGATCTGCCCCCCCCATAGGATCTGCCCACCTCCCCCAATGAGATCTGCCCCCCCCCCCCTTTCCCATGGGATCTGCCCCCCCCCCACACTTGGGACTTGCCCCCCCCCCCCTTCCCCATGAGATCTGCCCCCTCCTTTCCCCATGGATCTGCATCCCCCACGTGATCTTCCCACCCCTTTCTCCCATGGGATCTGCCCCCCCTCCTTGGGATTTGACACCCCCCCCCCCCCTTTTCCCCTGGGATCTGCCCCACCCCCCCTCCTCCTCCCCCCCGTGGGATCCTCCCAGCACCCTGGGGCGCAGGGTGCGGCCCCCCCCCTTCCCAACTTGTATCCGCACCCTCCACCCCCCCCCCCCCCCACCCCCTCGTGACCCAGCGCTCTGGAATTGGGCGTAGAGGCCGCGGGACGTGGGCGCCACACCCCGGCACCCCGGCGGGGCCACCCAGCACCCAGCGGAGCTACCCAGCACCCATCGGCACCACCAGCACCCAGCGGAACCAAGCAGCACCCACCAGCACCCATGGGAACCAACTGATACCCCTCAGCACCCACTGGTGCCTGCCAGCACCCATAGGAACCACCAGCGCCCACTGGAGCTACCAGCACTCCCGCTGGAGCTACCAGCACCCACCAGCCACCCATTGGGGCCACCAGCACCCATAGGAACTACCCAGCACCCATTGGCACCACCAGCACCCAGTGGAGCTACCCAGCACCCACCAGCACCCATCGGAGCCCCCAGCACCCATCGGAGCCACCCAGCACCCATCGGCAACCACCAGCACCCAGCAGAGCTACCAGCACCATCGGAGCTCCTAGCACCCATTAGAGCCACCCAGCACCCATAGAACCACCCAGCACCCACCAGCACTCACCAGCACCCGTTGGAGCTACCAGCACCCATCGGGGCCACCAGCACCCATAGGAACCGCCCAGCACCCATCGGAGCTACCAGCACCCAGCAGAGCCACCCAGCACCCATCAGAGCCACCCAGCACCCACCAGCGCCCATAGGAACCACCCAGCACCTGTTGGAGCCACCTCACCCATTGGAGCCACCAGCACCTACCAGAACCCTTCGGCACCCCACCAGCACCCATCGGAGCCACCCCAGCACCCACCAGCACCCATAGGAAACACCCCAGTACCCACCAGCACCCATCGGAGCTACCAGCACCCACCAGCACCCCATAGGAACCACCCAGCACCCATCAGAGCTACCAGCACCATCAGATCTACGAGCACCCATCGGGGCCACCAGCACCCAGCAGAGCCACCCAGCACCCACCAGCACCCATAGGAACTACCCAGCACCCATTGAAGCCACCAGCACCCATCGGAGCCACCAGCACCCATCGGAGCCCACCAGCACCTACCAGAACCCTTCGGCACCCATTGGAGCCACCCAGCACCCACCAGCACCCCTAGGGAACACCCAGCACCCACCAGCACTCATAGGAACCACTCAGCACCCATCGGAGCCACCCAGCACCCACCAGCACCCATAGGAACCACCCAGAACTTGCCGGTGCCACTGGACCCATCGACACCCACCAGCACTCATCGGAGCCACCAGCACCCGTAGGAACCACCCAGCACCCATAGGAACCAACTGACACCCCTCAGCGCCCATTGGAGCCACCAGCACCCACCAGGACCCATAGGGAACCCCCCAGCACCCACCAGCACCCATAGGAACCAACTGACACCCCCTCAGCACCCGTCAACACCACACCAGCACCCATAGGAACCCCCCCCAGCACCCCACCGGCACCAGCAGCTCCCAGGTACAACCTCCCTGTGGGTCCCGTGGGGACCCCAAACCCCCTGTGTCTGCTTTCGGGGGGGGGGCCTGAGGGAGCACCCACGGGTGCTGGGGTCAGATTTGGGGGGCTGAGGGGGGGTGCTGGGAGCACCCACAGGTGCTGGGGTTGCATTTGGGGGGCTCTGGGGAGCACCTATGGGTGCTGGGATTGCATTGGAGGGGCTGAGGGGGATGCTGGGAGCACCCATGGGTGCTAGGGTCAGATTTGGGGGGGCTGAGGGGGGCATTGGGGAGCACCTATGTGGATTGGGGGCACCCACGGGTGCTGGGGAATTGGATTTGGGGTGTCGTGTGTCCTGCCCCCGTGTGGGCGTCGCCCCCCTCCCCCCCTCCCCCTCCCTGCATTAATTACCTTTAATTATTATTATGATGATGAACCCCGAGCGGGTCCCGACTCGCCCTGAGCTCTCGGGTTCCCAGGGCTTGGGGTGAGGTGGGGGGGGGGGGGGGGGGGTGGGCAACCAGTGGGCCCCCCCAGCTAGCCCAGCACCCCACAACTACCCCTTTAACCCCCCCCCAACTAGCCCAGCACCCCCCAACTAGCCCTTTAAACCCCCCAACTTGCCCCCTACCCCTCTCTAACTTGCCCCCTACCCACCCTCTAACTTGCCCCCTCACCCCCCCCAACTTGCCCCCTACCCCTTCTAACTTGCCCCCTACCCCCTCTTAACTTGCCCCCTCACCCAACCCCCAACTTGCCCCCTACCCCTTCTAACTTGCCCCCTACCCCCCCCTACCCCTTCTAACTTGCCCCCTACCCCCTCTAACTTGCCCCCTCACCCCCCAACTTGCCCCCTACCCCTTCTAACTTGCCCCCTACCCCCTCTAACTTGCCCCCTCACCCTCCAACTTGCCCCCTACCCTCTCTAACTTGCCCCCTACCCCCTCTAACTTGCCCCCTCACCCCCCAACTTGCCCCCTACCCTCTCTAACTTGCCCCCTACCCCCTCTAACTTGCCCCCTCACCCCCCAACTTGCCCCCTACCCCTTCTAACTTGCCCCCTACCCCCCCCAACTTGCCCCCTACCCCCCCCCAACTTGCCCCCTCACCCCCCAACTCGCTCCCCAGGATGGGCACCGAGCGGCTCCGCGACCCCCAGGACCTTCTGGATTTGACCTTCCAGTGTGAGTTCGGGGGTTAATTAATTAAATTTTGGGGGATGGTAATTAATTAATTAATTGGGGAGCGAGGGGTGGGGTGGTTCTGACTCCCATTTAACCCCTTCCAGCCCTGGCCGCGCGCCACATGGACCTGAAGCAGGTGGAGCTGGACTCGGCGGTGGCCAAGGTGGACGAGCTCTCCAGGCAACTCCAGTCCCTCTGGACCGAGGGGCCTGGACCCCCCAAGGTGGGACTCGGGGGGACACTTGGAGGGGTCACCTTGCTCCCCAGCTTCTTCTGATCTTCCCCGTTTCCTTCAGGAACCCACCCCCAACCGGCTCTTCTCCCCTCTTGGCCCTCGGAGCTTGAACTCGGAAGTGCCGGAGATGTTGGGGGAGGCCGTGGGGCGCCCCACCTCGCCCCGACCCCCCCTTTTCCTCGCCGGCGAGGACCGAGCGCCGTCCCCGCGGCCCAAAGTCCTGGCGGTGCCCTACGAGGGGACAGGGGGGCGAGGAGGTGCGGCCTCGCCCCGGCTTCCCCGTCACCACCACGAGATGTCGGTCTTCTCGGGGTCCCCCCGGGCGAGCGAAGGGGGAGCCTTCTTCGGCGAACGGGAGCTGTCGCCGCGGCTGCCGGCGCCTCCGCCCTACGAGATCCACGGCTTCTACCCCTCCCTGGCGCCCACCAGCTTCCGAGCTCAAGGTGAGGACACCAGGTTCTGGGTTTGAGGTGAATCTATCGACTCGTGAGCACGAGGTGGATCCATCAGCCTCTGAGCTCAAGGTGAATCCTGAGCTCAAGGTGAATCCATCAACTCCTGAGCTCAAGGTGAATCCACCAACTCCTGAGCTCAAGGTGAATCCACCAACTCCTGAGCTCAAGGTGGATCTACCAACCTCTGAGCTCGAGGTGGATCCATCGATTCCTGAGCTCGAGGTGAATCCACTAAGCTCTGAGCTCGAGGTGAATCCACCAACCTCTGAGCTCAAGGTTGATCCTGAGCTCAAGGCGAATCCACCAGCTCCTGAGCTCAAGGTGAATCCTGAGCTCAAGGTGAATCCACCAACTCCTGAGCTCGAGGTGAATCCATCGACTCCTGAGCTCGAGGTGAATCCACCAATCTCTGAGCTCGAGGTGAATCCACCAACCTGTGAGCTCGAGGTGAATCCACCAACTCCTGAGCTCAAGGTGGATCCTGAGCTCAAGGTGAATCCATCAGCCTCTGAGCTCAAGGTGGATCCACCAACTCCTGAGCCTGAGGTGTATCCACCAACTCCTGAGCTCAAGGTGAAGCCACCAAGCTCTGAGCTCGAGGTGGATCCACCAACTCCTGAGCTCAAGGTGAGGCCACCTGGGGTGTCCTTGATCTCCAGGTGTCCCCATCCTGGGGTGTCCCTGATCTCCAGGTGTCCCCAACCTCACCCTGGGGTGTCCTTGATCTCCAGGTGTCCCCATCCCTATGCTGGGGTGTCCCCCATCTCCAGGTGTCCCCATCCTGAGGTTCTCCTGTCCCCATCCTCAGGTTCTTGGGGTGTCAGGGGTTGGGGGGTGTCCTCCTCCCTCAGTTCCTGTGTGTGTCCCCCCGACCCCAGACGACCTCGTGCTCAAGCGACGTCCCCAGAAGAGCTGGAACGAGTCCGACCTGGACGTGGCCTACGAGAAGAAGCCGTCACCCGGCTCAGGGGCCTCCAACCGTGAGGGGGGGGGGGGGGACAGGGGAGGGAGGGGGTCACAGGGGGTGGGGGGGGTCAGGGAATGAGGGGGTCAGGGAATGGGGGGGCACAGGGATTGGGGGACACGTGGAGGTGGTCAGGGAATGGGGGACATGGGGGTCACAGAATGGGGGACATGTCGGGGGGGCACAGGGAATGGGGCACAGGAATTGGGGGGGACACATGGAATGGGGGGACGTGTCGGGGGACACAGGGAGTGGGGGGGTCAGGGAATGGGGGACATGGGGGAGGGCACAGGGAATGGGGGACATGGGGGGGCACAGGGGGAATGGGGGACACAGAGAATGGGGAGGGCAGGAGATGGGGGATATTGGGGGGGCACAGGGAATGGGGGACAAAGGGAATGGGGGGTCAGGGAATAGGGGACACGTGGAGGGGGTCAGGGAATGGGGGGATACGGGAGGGCACAGGGAATGGGGGGGCACAGGGAATGGGGGACACGTGGAGGGGGTCAGGGAATGGTGGGGCACAGGGATTGGGGGACAAAGGGAATGGGGGGCACAGGGATTGGGGGACACGTGGAGGGGGTCAGGGAATGGGGGGGGACACGGGAGGGGCACAGGGAATGGGGGGACAGAGGAATGGGGGCGCAGGGAATGGAGGGTACAGGGAATGGGGGGGTCAGGGAATGGGGACAAAGGCAATGGGGGGACACAGGGAATGGGGGACACGTGGAGGGGGTCAGGGAATGGGGGGACACAAGGAATGGGGGACACAGGAGGGCACAGGGATTGGGGGACACAGGGAATGGGGGACATGGGGGGGACACAGGGAATGAGGGACACGGGGGGGGGCACGGGGAATGGGGGGATCAGGGAATGAGGGGGGTCAGGGAATGGGGGACACGTGAGGGGGGGTCAGGGAATGGAGGACACGTGGGGGGGTCAGGGAATGGGGGCACAGGGAATGGGGTACACAGGGATTGGGGGACATGGGGGGGCACAGGAATAGGGGGCATAGGGAATGGGGGACATGGGGGGGGCACAGGATATTTGGGGACACGTGGGGGGGGGGTCAGGGAACGGGGGACACAGGGATTGTGGGACATGGGGGGGACACTGGGAATGAGGGGTCAGGGAATGGGGAGGGGGGAGGACAGGGAATGGGGGTGTCAGGGAATGGGGGTGTCAGGGAATGGGGAGGGGTGGGGGTGTCACCCCCATAACTCTCAGGATGTCGTGTCCCCCCAGGTGTGAGTGAGGGGCGGGCGCTGTCCCCCTGGAGGGAGTCCAGCCTGGATGGAGCTGGAGCTCAGGGCAAGGTGAGGGGTGGGCTACTTTGAAGGGGGGGGGGCACTAGCCACAACCTCCCCCCCCCAGCCCCCTAGGGACTACCTTGAGGGGGAGGGCAACCTGGGGGGGGGGGGGGTAGTCACTGGGCAACCTGAGAAGGGTGATGGGCAACCTGGGGTGGGTGATGGCAACCGAGGGGGGGGGGTGTCCTGGGTGGCCTGGGGTGGAGTCTGGTTGCCCTGTGGGGGGGGTCTGGTTGCCCTGGGGGGATGTCTGGATACCCTGGGGGGGTCTGGGTTGCCTTGGGGGGGGTCTGGTTGCCCTGGGGGGTGTCTGGATACCCTGGGGGGGTCTGGGTTGCCTGGGGGGGGGTCTGGTTGCCCTGGGGAGAGGGGCTGGTTGCCTTGGGGGGGGTCTGGTTGCCTTGGGGGGTGGTCTGGTTGCCCTGGGAGGGGTCTAGGTTGCCTTGGGGGGGTGCCTGGGTTGCCCTGGGGGGTCCTGGTTGCCCTGGTGGGGGGGGGGGGGGGGGTCTGGTTTGCCCTGGGGGGTCCTGGTTGCCCTGAGGAGGGGTCTAGGTTGCCCTGGGGATGGTCTGGATACTCTGGGGGTGTCTGGTTGCCTTGTGGGGGGGGTCTGGTTGCCTTTGGGGGGGGGTCTGGTTGCCCTGGGGGGTGTCTGGTTGCCCTGACGGGGGGATCCTCTGACCCCCTCCCCTTTTTTTCTTCCCCCCCCCCCCCCCCCCCCCCCAAGGATGGATCCCGGGGGGGTCACAGCTCGACCCTTCCCCGCAACTACAAGGTCTCCCCCCTTTCCGGGGAGCGACAGGGGGTCGGGGGGGGCTCCCTCCGCCCCCCGACTCGCATCCCGGTGCCCCCCCCACTGCCCCCCCCAACCCCTCCCTCCCACCACCTCCTGGCCTCCCCCCCCCCGCCCCAGCCTCGCCACAAGCCCCTTCCCCTCTCCGTCATCTTCAAGCTGCAGAACGCCTTCTGGGAGCAAGGGGGGGCCGGGGGGGGCGGCGGCGGCAACAACAACCCCTGGGGGCTCCTCCTGGCCCCCCCCCAATTCCAACCCCTCCCTCAACCCCAACTCCAACCCCCCCCTCAACCTCAACTCCAACCCCCCCACCCCTTCAAATCCAACCCCAACCCCAAGCCGGACCCCGGACGCCCCAAAAGCTGCAGCTGGAGGGGGAAGGTGAGGGGGGGGGGGGGCTGGGGGGAAAATGAGGTGGGAGAGGGATATGGGGGGGGGCTGTGGGGGGGGGGGAGGGTTCCATGGGGTGGGGGGACTCAGGGCACCTTCCCCTTCCCCTCCTCCTCCTCCTCTCCTTCTTCTCCTTCTCCTTCTCCTTCTCCTCCTTCTCCTTCTCCTTCTCCTTCCCCATTCCCATCCCTATCTCTATCTCCATCTCCATCTCCTCCATCTCCTTCCCCTTCTCCTCCTCCTCTTCCTCCTCCTTCTCTTCCTCCTTCCCCTTCCCCTTCCCTTCCTCCTCCTCCTCCTCTTCCTCCTCGTCCTCCTCCTTCTCCTTCTCCTCTTCCTCCTCCTCCTTCTCCTTCTTCCCCATCCCCATCTCTATCTCCATCTCCTCCATCTCCTTCTCCTCCTCCTTCTCCTCCTCCTTCCCCTTCCCCTTGTCCTTCCCCTTCTTCTCCATCCCATCCCCATCTCCATCTCCTTCTCCTCCTTCTTCTCTTTCTCCCTCTCCTTTTCCTCCTTCCCCTTCCCCTCTTCCTCCTCCTCCTTCTCCTTCTCTTCCTCCTCCTCCTTCTCTTCCTCCTCCTCCTTCTCTTCCTCCTTCCCCTTCCTCTTCCCCTTCCCCTTCTCCATCTCCTGCCCCAACTCCATCTCCATCTCCATCCCCATCTCCTCCATCTCCTTCTTCTCCTCCTCCTCCTTCTCTTCCTCCTTCCCCTTCCCCATTTCCCCATTTCCCCTTCCCCATCATTGACCCCATTTCTCTCTCTCTCTCTCCCCCTCAGCCTCCCTCCGGCCTCCCCCTCTCCCCCTTCCCCCTGCGGATCCAGACCCTTTCCCGTCTCCCTTTCCGGAAGATTCCGAGGCCTCTCGACCCTCTCAGCCCCACGCGCCTGCAGCCTCTGCCTCCCCCGGAGGCTCGAGCCCACCCGGCTCTGGGGGAGCTGCTGAGGGTCCTCTCCGAGGTCCCTCGGCCCCTCAAGCGTCGCGGCTCCCAGGAGCTCCGGGTCACCACCCCCACCCCCAGGACCAGGCTCTACCGACACCTCATCCCGCGTCTTCTCCACCCGGCGGCCTCCGCCCAACCCGGCGACGCCGCCGAGCCAGAACCCCCCGCCCAGAGCCAGGGGAGCGACACCCACGGCGCCCACGACCCACCCACCGTGAGTGTCTCAGGGTCCTCAAGCTCCAGGGCTGCTCCAGGAGGAGCTTCTCAAGCTCCGTGGGTTCTCCTAGAGGAGGTTCTTGAGGTCTGTGGGTGCTCCAGGGGTTGGTTCTTGAGGTCTGTGGGTTCTCTAGGAGGTTCCCAGGGCCTATGGTCACTCCAAGACGAGGTTCTTGAGGTCTGTGGGTTCTCTAGAGGTACCTAAGGTCTGTGGTTTCTCCAAAATGAGGTTCTTGAGGTCCGTGGTTGCTCCAGGATGAGTTTCTTGAGGTCTGTGGGTTCTCCTGGAGGGTCTCAAGGGTCATGGCTGCTCTAGGATGAGGTTCTCAAGCTCCATGGTTGGTCCAAGATGAGGTTCTTGAGGTCTGTGGGTTCTCATGGAGGTTCCCAAGGTCTGTGGTTTCTCCAGGATGAACTTCTCGAGCTCCATGGGTTCTCCTGGAGGGTCTCATGGTCTGTGGTTGCTCCAGGATGAGGTTCTCAAGGTCTGTGGGTTCTCTAGGAGGTTCCCAAGGTTCATGGTTGCTCCAAGATGAGGTTCTCAAGCTCCATGGTTGCTCCAGGATGAGGTTCTCGAGGTCTGTGGCTTCTCCTGGAGGTTCTCATGGTCTATGGTTGCTCCAGGAGGAGTTTCTCGAGCCCCATGGTTGCTCCTGGATGAGGTTCTTGAGGTCTGTGGGTTCTCTAGGAGGTTCTGGAGGTTCATGGTTGCTCCAGGATGAGGTTCTCGAGCTCCATGGGTTCTCCTGGAGGGTCTAAAGGCCCATGGGTGCTCCAGGAGGAGGTTCTCGAGGTCTGTGGGTTCTCTAGGAGGTTCCAAGGTTCATGGTTGCTCTAGGATTAAGTTCTCAAGGTCCATAGTTGTTCCAGGATGAGGTTCTTGAGGTCTGGGTTTTCCTGGAGGTTCCTGAGGTTCATGGTTGCTCCAGGATGAGGTTCTTGAGGTCTGTGGGTTCTCTAGGAGGTTCCCGAGGTCCGTGGTTGCTCTGGGATGAGGTTCTCGAGGTCTGTAGGTTCTCTAGGAGGTTCTCAAGGTCTGTGGTTGCTCTAGGATGAGGTTCCTGAGGTCCATGGTTGCTCCAGGATGAGGTTCTCGAGGTCTGTGGGTTCTCTAGGAAGTTTCCAAGGTCGATGGTTGCTCCAAGATGAGGCTTCTTGAGGTCTGTGGCTTCTCCTGGAGGTTCTCATGGTCTATGGTTGCTCCAGGATGAGGTTCTCGAGGTCTGTGGGTTCTCTAGGAGGTCCCCAAGCTCCATGGTCGCTCCAGGATTAACTTCTCGAGCTCCATGGTTGCTCCGAGAGGCCTGTGGCTTCTCCGGGAGGTCCCCGCGCCCCCCCCCCAATCCCCATCCCGGCTTGTCCCCACATTGTCCTCGTCCCGTCGTCCCCTCTAGGAGCGTCGCTCGGCCCTTCGCGACCCGTCGTGTCCCCGTCGGCGCGCGGGCGGCCGCGTGCGCCTCAACCCCCTGGTGCTGCTGCTGGACGCCGCCCTCACCGGAGAGCTGGACGTGGTGCAGCAGGCGGTGGCCGAGGTGACACTTTTGGGGACATCATGGGGGGGGGGAAGGTGACGATGGGGATGGAGGTGACGAGGTGGTCCTGGTCCCCAGCTGAACGACCCCAGCCAGCCCAACGCCGAGGGCATCACCGCCCTCCACAACGGCATCTGCGGCTCCAACCGCCCCGTGGTGGACTTCCTCATCGCCGCCGGCGCCAACGTCAACGCCCCCGACAGCCACGGATGGTGAGGGGGACACGGGGACATGGGGAGATTATGGGACATGGGGATAGGGGGATATGGGGATGTGGGGATATGGGACATGGGGATATGGGCACATGGGATATGGGGCATGGGATATGGGATATGGGACGTGGGGAGATGGGAGATGGGGATGTGGGGATATGGGATATGGGACATGGGATATGGAGATATGGGGTATGGGGACATGCGATATGGGACATGGGGATATGGGGATATGGGGTATGGGGACATGCGATATGGGACATGGGGATATGGGGACATGGGATATGGGATATGGGGATGTGGGGATATGGGACTATGGGATATGGGGATATGGGCATAGGGGATATGGGACATGGGATATGGGGATATGGGATATGGGGATATGGGACATGGGGATATGGGGGACATGGGATATGGGATATGGGGATGTGGGGATATGGGATATGGGGATATGGGATATGGGTATATGGGACATGGGGACATGGGGATATGGGGATATGAGGATATGGGATATGGGGATATGGAGATATGGGACTATGGGATATGGGATATGGGGATATGGGCATAGGGGATATGGGACATGGGGATATGGGGATATGGGATATGGGGATATGGGACATGGGGATATGAGGATATGGGATATGGAGATGTGAGATATGGAGATATGGGACTATGGGATATGGGATATGGGACATGGGGATATAGGGATATGGGGATATGGGATATGGGGACATGGGGATATAGGGATATGAGATATGGGGATATGGGGATATGGGGACATGGGGACAGGGACATCAGAGCCACAGATGATGGGACACAGGGACACAGGGATGGGGACTTCAAAGCCATGGATGGTGGGATATGGGGACAGGGACCTCAGAGACGTGGATGGTGGGACAGGGGACACTGGGACACAGGGACATGGGGACAGGGACCTCAGAGCTGTGGGTTGTGGGACATGGGGACAAGGGGACGAGGACAGGGGGACAAGGACACCCCAAGATGGGGACAGGGGTATCGGGGTGGGGTGGGTACTGGAAGGGATACTGGGAGGAGGGATCTGGGTACTGGGATGGGATCTGGGTACTGGGATGGGGCCTGGATACTGGGATGGGATCTGGATACTGGGATGGGTGGGTTGGGTACTGGGTGACGGGCTCTGGTTATACTGGGCTGGGATGCTGGGATGGGCTGAGGACTGGGAGGAGAAATAGGCTTACTGGGACGGGATACTGGGATGGACTGGGAGGAGGGATCTGGATACTAGGATGGATACTGGGATGGGATCTGGGTACTGGGATGGGGTCTGAGTTACTGGGATGGGGTCTTAGGGTGGGTTGGGTACTGGGCGACGGGCTCTGGTTATACTGGGCTGGGATACTGGGATGGACTGGGATTCCTGTGTCGTCCCAGGACCCCCCTGCACTGCGCGGCCTCGTGCAACGACACGGGGGTGTGCGTGGCCCTCGTGCGACACGGCGCAGCCATCTTCGCCACCACCAGCAGCGACGGCAGCGTCGCCTCCGAGAAGTGCGACCCTTACCGCGAGGGCTACAGCGAGTGCTACAACTACCTCTGCGGTAACTGGGAGCCACTGGGGGCTGCTGGGAGCTACTGGGAGACACTGGGAGGGGGCGTGAGGGAAGGGGCTTGGTGGGGAGTGGGCACTGGGAGGGGATAAGGGGGTGGGATGGGGACTGGGAGAGGGGATATAGGGACTGGGAGGGGGGACTGGGGTGCGATGGGGACTGGAAGTGGGGACTGGGAGTGGGGTGAGGACTGGGAGAGGGGATATTGGGACTGGGAGGAGATAATGGGATGGGATGAGGACTGGGAGAGAGAGGATATAGGGACTGGGAGAAGGGATGTGGGGACTGGGAGAGGGGATATGGGGACTGGGAGAGGGGATGTAGGGACTGGGAGTGAGGACTGGGAGTGGGATGAGGACTGGGAGAGGGGATATAGGGACTGGGAGGGGATAATGGGGTGCGATATAGGGACTGGGAGGGAGGACTGGGAGTGGGATGGGGACTGGGAGAGGGGATATAGGGACTGAGAAAGGGGATATAGGGACTGGGAGGGATAACTGGGGTGGGATATAGGGACTGGGAGGGATAACTGGGGTGGGATATAGGGACTGGGAGGGATAACTGGGGTGGGATATAGGGACTGGGAGTGGGTACTGGGAGTGGGATGGGGACTGGGAGGGGGGATATAGGGACTGGGAGAGGGGATATGGGGACTGGGAGGAGATAATGGGATAGGATAAGGACTGGGAGAGGGGATATGGGGACTGGGAGGAGATAATGGAGTGGGATGGGGACTGGAATAGGGGTTCTGGGCTGTTGGGGTTTGGGGTTCTGGGATCTTGGAGTACTGGAGTGCTGGGATTTTGGGGTTCAGGGTTCTGGTCCACTGTGGTTCAAGGTTCTGGAATGTTGGGGTTCGGGCTTCTGGGCTGTTGGGGTTTGGGCTTCTGGGGTCTTGGAGTACTGGGGTTTTGGGGCACTGGGATCTTGAAGTACTGGGATTTGGGGGTTTGGGGTTCTGGGCTGTCGGAGTTCGGGATTCTGGGCTGTTGCCTTTCCGGTCTGTCACGTTTCGGGGTGCTGAGTGCCCCCCCCCCAAAATCCCGCAGAGGTGGAGCAGGGCATGGGGGTGCTGAACAGCGGGGTGGTGTACGCCCTGTGGGACTTCAGCGCCGAGCTGCAGGACGAGCTCTCCTTCCGCGAGGGCGACGCCGTCACCGTCCTGCGGCGCCAGCCGCCCGACGAGCACGACTGGTGGTGGGGGAGCCTCTACGGCCACGAGGGCTACGTCCCCCGAAACTATTTTGGGGTGAGTGAAAATTAGGGGACACCCCCCCCCCCCCCTTAGCAACCCTAGAGATGAGATAAGGAGACCCACGGCCACCCCAAGGCTCTGGGAGACCAACCATGGGATCCCATGGCCATAGAGGGGTCCTGGGGGGACCCACAGATCTGGGGGTCCCTCTACAGCCATGAGGGCTACGTCCCCCGAAACTATTTTGGGGTGAGTGAAAATTAGGGGACACCCCCCCCCCCCCCCCCTTAGCAAACCTAGAGATGAGATAAGGAGACCCACGGCCACCCCCAAGGCTCTGGGAGACCAACCATGGGATCCCATGGCCATAGAGGGGTCCTGGGGGCACCCACAGATCTGGGGGTCCCTCTACAGCCATGAGGGCTGTGTCCCCTGAAACTGTTTTGGGGTGAGTGGAAGGTGGGGGCACCCCCTTAACACCCCTAGAGATGGGATAGGGAGACCCACAGCCACCCCAAGGCTCTGGGGAAACCACCCATAGCCCCCACAGCCACCCCAAGGCTCTGGGGGTCCCCTCTATGTCCCCCAAAACTACTTTGGGGTGAGTAGAAGGTGGGGGCACCCCCTTAGCACCCCTGGA
The DNA here is from genome assembly GCA_033558105.1 of Coccyzus lansbergi. Taxonomy (NCBI): domain Eukaryota; kingdom Metazoa; phylum Chordata; class Aves; order Cuculiformes; family Coccyzidae; genus Coccyzus; species Coccyzus lansbergi. The sequence continues at coordinate 14,089 of JAUMJK010002434.1, forward strand.
GATGGGATGGAGGGAGACCCACGGCCACCCCAAGGTTCTGGGGAGGCCAACCATGGGACCCATGGCCATGGAGGGGTCTTGGGGGACCCTCTACGGCCACAAGGGCTACGTCCCCTGAAACTATTTTGGGGTGAGTGAAAATTAGGGGACACCCCCCCCCTTAGCAAACCTAGAGATGAGATAAGGAGACCCATGGCCACCCCAAGGCTCTGGGAGACCAACCATGGGATCCCATGGCCATGGAGGGGTCCTGGGGGACCCACAGATCTGGGGGTCCCTCTACAGCCATGAGGGCTACGTCCCCCGAAACTATTTTGGGGTGAGTGAAAATTAGGGGACACCCCCCCCCCCCTTAGCAACCCTAGAGATGAGATAAGGAGACCCACGGCCACCCCCAAGGCTCTGGGAGACCAACCATGGGATCCCATGGCCATAGAGAGGTCCTGGGGGGACCCACAGCCACCCCACAGATCTGGGGGTCCTGGGCTATGTCCCCCAAAACTACTTTGGGGTGACTGAAAATTAGGGGACACTCCCCTTAGCACCTCTAGAGATGGGATGGGGGGAGACCCACAGCCACCCCAAGGCTCTGGGGAGACCCCCCCCATAGCCCCCATGGCCACAGAGGGGTCCTGGGTGGGGGGGCCCATGGCTACCCCACAGATCTCATGGATCCCCCCCAACCTCTCCACGGTTCATAGGTTTGTTTTGGGGGGGGGGGGGGGGTCCCCTCTTTCTGAAACTCTGTTGTCCCCCCCAGCTCTTCCCTCGAGTGCGGCCACAGCGGAAGAAGATCTGAGAGGACCCCCCTTGAGATATTGGGGAGCCCCTGGACCCCCCCCCCCCCCCCAAAGTTGCTCGGATCCAGAAGTGCCTCTCGTCCTCATCTCATTCCCCCCCACCCCTCAAATTCTGTCCCACGGTGTCACCTCCCTCCTGTGTGTCCCCCCAAGTTGGTGTCACCCCAATGGTGTCGGTCCTCAAAACCCATAAAAGCAAAGAACTGAGACCCAAAGAGTTGGGTTTGGCCTTCGGGGACGTCGTCGAAGCCACCAGGAGGTCCAGGTGGCTTTTCCATGTGGATAAAAGCCAAAGGAATGTTGGAAGATGCTCCAAGGTCTCCCTGGAGACCCTTTTCCTTACTGGAAGATGCTCCAAGGTCTCCCTGGAGCCTCTTTTCCTTCCTGGGACAAATGGGGGGACAGAGGGATGAGGGGGAACAGGGGACAAAATGGCGGACATGGTGGAGATGGACATGGGGACAGGGGGAACAGAGCGATGGGGGCACACAGGCACATGGAGGGGACAGGGGACACAATGGGGGACATATCAGGGATGGACATGGGGGACAGAGGGACATGGGAGGGATGGATGTGGGGACAGGGGGGACAGAGGGATGGGGGACACAGGGACATGGAGGGGACAAAGGACATGTGGACGGGGGGAACAGAGGGAGATGGGCGGGATGGACATGCGGACATGGGGGACACTGGGACATGGGGGGACAAGGGACACAGTGGGGGACAGAGGGATGGAGAGGGACACAGGGGACAAAATGGCGGACATGGGGATGGGGGGGACAGAGGGATGGGGGACACGGGGACATGGGAGGGATGGACATGGGGGACATGGGGGACAGAGGGATATGGGAGGGATGGACATGGGGACAGGGGGGACAAAGGGACTTGGGAGGGATGGACACGGGACAGAGGATTGGGGGGACGGGGGGACAAGGGACACAATAGGGGACATGGGGGGACAGGGGACAAAATGGCGGACATGGGGATGGGGGGGACAGAGGGATGGGGGACACAGGGACATGAAGGGCATGGACATGGGGACAGAGGGACATGGGAGGGATGGACATGGGGGACAGAGGAATGGGGGGAAAGGGGGGGACAAGGGACACAATGAGGGCCATGGGGGGACAGGGGACAAAATGGTGGACATGGGGATGGGGGGGACAGAGGGACATGGGAGGGATGGACATGGGGGACAGAGGGACATGGGAGGGATGGACACAGGGGACAGAGGAATGAGGGGACAGGGGGGAACAAGGGACACAATGAGGGACATGGGGGGACAGGGGACAAAATGGGGGACATGGAGATGGGGGGACAGAAGGATGGGGGGACAGAGGGACATGGAGGGGACGAACATGGGGACATAGGGATAGGGGGACAGGGGACACAATGAGGGACATGGGGGGGTGACAAACACTCCATTTTGGGGTCCCCTCTTCCCCCCACCCCATCCCAGGCACAGACACCAGTGCAGAAACACAACTTTATTCTCAACTTTTTCCCAGAGTTGAAGGGGTTAATTTCTTTTTTTTTTTGGGGGGGGGGGGAGCGTGAAAAAATTGGGGACACACTCACACACACACACAAATCTGGGGGGGGGGCATAAATAATAGGGGTTCAGTGCAAATAAAAGTTGGGGGGGGGGGGGGTCCCTACCAATAAATTACTAGGGAGGAGCAGGGGATGGTGCCTGCCCCCCCCACCCCCCCAAAAAAAAAATTGGGGGGTCGGCGGGGTGGGGGTCCCAGTGCCCCTCGGTACCGGTCATGGGGGCCCCCAACACCCCCCCCCCCGGCTATTTGGGGCCCCCCAAAAAACCTAGGGAGGGGTCGGAGCTCCCCTTTGTGTATTATCGGGGGGGGGTGGGGGCTGTACAATGGGATAGTGAGGGGGGGGGACCCCAAAACCTGGGGGGGGGGCTATGTACAATGGGATAGTGAGGAGGGGGTCCCCAAAACCCGGTTGGGGGGGTGGGCTCTGTGCAATCTGGGGGGAAGGGGGGTCAGTGACC
>JAUMJK010002435.1:0-27500 GCA_033558105.1 Coccyzus lansbergi
CCCACCTCTCAGCCCCTAGACCCCTCCCCAGACTCCAGATCCACCCCCAGGACCCCCCCAGACCCCCCCCTCAGCCTCAGACCCTCCTCCCAGACCCCCCCAACCCCCTTTTTTTTTGGGGGGGGGGGGGTCAGGACCCCACTCACCGGCTGGAACCACCTCAGGCTCTGTGGGGTGAGAGGGAGAGTCAGATGGGGAAACTGAGGCACGGGGGGGGGGGGCTTTGCCAGCCCCCCCAGGTCTGGGGGTGCAGGGTTTGGGGGTTCAAGTGGGTCAGTGGGTTCTGGGGTTCAGGGTTTGGGGTTTAGTGGGTTTAGGGGTTCAGGGTTTGGGGTTCAGGGGGTCAGTGGGTTATGGGTTTGGGGGTTCAGGGGCTTCTGGGGTGAAGGGTTTGGAGTTCAGGGGGTCAGTGGGTTCTGGGGTTCAGGGTTTGGGGTTCAGTGGGTTCTGGGATTCAGGGTTTGGGGCTCAGTGGGTTTTGGGTTCAGGGTTTGGGGCTCAGTGGGTTCTGGGGTTCAGGGTTTGGGGGTTCAGGGAGGTCAGTGGGTTCTGGGGTTCAGGGTTTGGGGGTTCAGGGAGGTCAGTGGGTTCTGGGGTTCAGGGTTTGGGGTTCAGGGGTGGTCAGTGGGTTCTGGGGTTCAGGGTTTGGGGTTCAGGGGTGGTCAGTGGATTCTGGGGTTCAGTGGGTTCTGGGGTGAAGGGTTTGGGGCTCAGCGTGTTGTGTGGTTCAGGGTTTGGGGGTTCAGGGGGTTCTGGGGTGAAGGGTTTGGAGTTCAGAGGGTCAGTGGGTTCTGGGGTTCAGGGTTTGGGGCTCAGCGGGTTAAGGGTTGGGGGTTCAGGGAGGTCAGTGGGTTCTGAGGTGCAGGGTTTGGGGGGTCAGGGGTTCTAGGATGTAGGGTTTGGGGGGTCAGGGAGGTCGGTGTGTTCTGGGGTTCAGGGTTTGGGGGTTCAGGGGTTCTAGGATGTAGGGTTTGGGGCTCAGTGGGTTAAGGGTTTGGGGTTCAGGGGGTCAGCGAGTTTAGGGCTTCAGGATTTGGGGGTTCAGGGGTTCTGGGGTTCAGGGTTTGGGGATCAGGTGGGTTCTGGGGTTCAGGGTTTGGGGCTCAGTGGGTTCTGGAGCAAAGGGTTTGGGGCTCAATGTTGTGTGGTTCAGGGTTTGGGGGTTCAGGGGGTTCTGGGGTGAAGGGTTTGGAGTTCAGAGGGTCAGTGGGTTCTGGGGTTCAGGGTTTGGGGCTCAGTGGGTTAAGGGTTGGGGGTTCAGGGAGGTCAGTGGGTTCTGAGGTGCAGGGTTTGGGGGGTCAGTGGTTCAGTGGGTTCTGGGGTACAGGGTTTGGGGGTTTAGGGGTTCTGGGGTGCAGGGTTTGGGGGTTCAAGGGTTCTGGGGTGCAGGGTTTGGGGCTCAGTGTGTTCTGGGGTTCAGGGTTTGGGGTTCAGGGGGTCAGTGGGTTCTGAGGTTCAGGGTTTGGGGCTCAGTGGGTTAAGGGTTTGGGGTTCAGGTGGGTCAGTGGGTTCTGGGGTGCAGGGTTTGGGGTTCAGGGGGGGTGAGTGGGTTCTGGGGTCAGGGTCTGGGGTTTCAGGTGGGTCAGTGGGTTCTGGGGTTCAGGGTTTGGGGCTCAGTGGGTTAAGGGTTTGGGGTTCAGGTGGGTCAGTGGGTTCTGGGGTGCATGGTTTGGGAGTTCAGGGTTTGGGGGTTCAGGTGGGTCAGTGGGTTTTGGGTTCAGGGTTTGGGGCTCAGTGTGTTTTGGGGTTCAGGGGGGTCAGTGGGTTCTGGGGTGCAGGGTTTGGGGCTCAGTGGGCTCTGGGGTTCAGGGTTTTGGGGGTTCAGGGGGCTTAGGGGGTTCTGGGGTTCAGGGTTTGGGGCTCAGTGGGTTCTGGGGTTCAGGATATGGGGGGGTCAATGGGCTCTCGGGTGCAGAGTTTGGGGGTTCAGGGGGTCAGTGGGTTCTGGGGTTCAGGGTTTGGGGCTCAGTGGGCTCTGGGGTTCAGTGTTTAGGGTTCAGGGAGGTCAGTGGGTTCTGGGGTTGAGGGTTTGGGGGGGTTATTGGGTTTTGGGGGTTCGGGGGGGTTTTGGGGGGCCCCTACCACGTTGGGGTGCTTCTCGTTGGGCAGGGCGGCCGTGCCCCCCGCCTGGCGCTGCCGCTGCCGCCGGCTCCGAGCTCGCACCACCAGCAGCCCCAGTGCTCCCAGTGCTCCCAGTGCTCCCAGCGCCACCAGCGCCCCCAGCGCCCCCAGTCCCAGCGCCGGCCCCGACTCCGACGCCTCCTGCGGAGCTGGGGTGGGGGGGGAGGTCAGACACCCCCAAAACCCAGAGGGGACCCCAAAACCCAGGGGGGGGAACACAATACCCAGAGGGGACCCCAAAACCCAGGGGGGGGAACACAATACCCAGAGGGGACCCCAAAACCCGTGGGGGAACACAATACCCAGAGGGGACCCCAAAACCCAGGGGGGGAACACAATACCCAGAGGGGACCCCAAAACCCAGGGGGGGGAACACAATACCCAGAGGGGACCCCAAAACCCGTGGGGGAACACAATACCCAGAGGGGACCCCAAAACCCAGGGCGGGGAACACATTACCCAGAGGGGACCCCAAAACCCGGGGGGGGGAACACAATACCCAGAGGGGACCCCAAAACCCAGGGGGGGGAACACATTACCCAGAGGGGACCCCAAAACCCGGGGGGGGAACACAATACCCAGAGGGGACCCCAAAACCCAGGGGGGGAACACATTACCCAGAGGGGACCCCAAAACCCAGGGGGGGGAACACATTACCCAGAGGGGACCCCAAAACCCGGGGGGGGAACACATTACCAGAGGGGACCCCAAAACCCAGGGAAGGGGCATGAATAACATGGGGGGGGACCCCAATACCCTTGGGGGGGCACAAATACCATGGGGGACCCCAATACCCAGGGAGGGGGTAGGAATACCATGGGGGGGACCCCAAAACCCTTGGGGGAACACATACCATGGGGGGGACCCCAAAACCCAGAGGGGACCCCAAAATCCAGGGAAGGGGCACACATACCATGGGGGTCCCCAAAACCCTGGGGGGAACACATACCATGGGGGGGACCCCAAAACCCAGAGGGGACCCCAATACCCAGGGAAGGGGCATGAATATCATGGGAGGGAAACACAATGCCCAGAGGGGACCCCAAAACCCAGGGAAGGGGCATGAATAACATGGGGGGGACCCCAATACCCTTGGGGGGGGTACAAATACCATGGGGGGACCCCAATACCAAGGGAGGGGGTAGGAATACCATGGGGGACCCCAAAACCCTGGGGGGAACACATACCATGGGGGGGACCCCAAAACCCAGAGGGGACCCCAAAACCCGGGGAAGGGGCATGAATACCATGGGAGGGAAACACAATGCCCAGAGGGGACCCCAAAACCCAGGGAAGGGGGCATGAATAACATGGGGGGGACCCCAATACCCTTGGGGGGGGCACAAATACCATGGGGGGACCCCAATACCCAGGGAGGGGGTAGGAATACCATGGGGGACCCCAAAACCCTGGGGGGAACACATACCATGGGGGGACCCCAAAACCCAGAGGGGACCCCAAAACCCAGGGAAAGGGCATGAATACCATGGGGGACCCCAAAACCCTGGGGGGAACACATACCATGGGGGGGACCCCAAAACCCAGAGGGGACCCCAAAACCCAGGGAAGGGGCATGAATATCATGGGGGGGAAACACAATGCCCAGAGGGGACCCCAAAACCCAGGGAGGGGGCATGAATAACATGGGGGGACCCCAATACCCTTGGGGGGGGTACAAATACCATGGGGGACCCCAATACCCAGGGAGGGGGTAGGAATACCATGGGGGACCCCAAAACCCTCGGGGGAACACATACCATGGGGGGGACCCCAAAACCCAGAGGGGACCCCAAAACCCAGGGAAGGGGCATGAATACCATGGGGGACCCCAAAACCCTCGGAGGAACACATACCATGGGGGGGACCCCAAAACCCAGAGGGGACCCCAAAACCCGGGGAAGGGGCATGAATACCATGGGGAAGACCCCAATACCCAGAGGGGACCCTAAAACTTTTGGGGGGGGCACTAACACCTAGGGGGGACCCTGAAACCGGGGTTGGGGTCCCAATACCTGGAGGGGACCCCAAAACCTGGGGGGCAGGTCCCATCCTGAGGGTCCCAATTCTGGGGTCCCTGAGGCTTTGCCGGGGGGGGGGGGTGTCCCATTGAGGGGATCCCTGGGGCTTTAGGGGGTCCCATTGAGGGGGTCCCTGGGTATTGGGGGGGTCCCATTGAGGGAGTCCCTGGGACTTTGGGGGGGTCCCATTCTGGGGGTCCCAGGGGGGTCCCAATCTGGGGGTCCCAGGGGCTTTGGGGGTCCCATTGTGGGGGTCCCTGGGTATTGGGGGGGTCCCATTGAGGGGGTCCCTGGGTATTGGGGGGGTCCCATCCTGGGGGTCTCTGGGGGATCCCATTCTGGGGGTCTCTGGGGTCCCATTCTGGGGGTCCCTGGGTATTGGGGGGGTCCCATTGTGGGGGTCCCTGGGTATTGGGGGGTCCCATCTGGGGGTCTCTGGGGTCCCATTCTGGGGGTCCCTGGGTATTGGGGGGTCCCATCTGGGGGTCTCTGGGGGATCCCATTCTGGGGGTCCCTGGGGTCCCATTGTGGGGGTCCCTGGGTATTGGGGGGGTCCCATCTGGGGGTCCCTGGGTATTGGGGGGGTCCCATCTGGGAGTCTCTGGGGGTTCCCATTCTGGGGGTCCCTGGGGTCCCATTCTGGGGGTCCCAGGGGCTTTGGGGGTCCCATTGTGGGGGTCCCTGGGTATTGGGGGGGGTCCCATCTGGGGGTCTCTGGGGTCCCATTCTGGGGGTCCCGGGGGCTTTGAGGGTCCCATTGTGGGGGTCCCTGGGTATTGGGGGGTCCCATCCTGGGGGGCTCTGGGGGATCCCATTCTGGGGCTCCCATCTGGGGGTCCTTGGGTATTGGGGGGTCCCATCTGGGGGTCTCTGGGGCTCTGGGGGATCCCATTCTGGGGATCCCTGGGGTCCCATTGTGGGGGTCCCTGGGTATTGGGGGGGTCCCATCTGGGGGTCTCTGGGTACTGGGGTGACCCTAAGGGGGGGGTTCCAGTTTTGGGGGTGCCTTACCCGCCTGCCCAGGCCGCAGCACCTCCAGCTCCACAGTCGTGTTGGTCGTCTCCCCAGACTCCTCGTCCCTCGCCAGCACCTGCCACCAGTGCCACCAGTGCCACCAGTGCTCCCCCAGTGCTCCCAGTGCCTCCCCAGTGCTCCCAGTGCCCCCTGTGCTCCCCCAGTGCTCCCAGTGCACCCAGTGCCTCCCAATGCTCCCAGTGCTCCCAGTGCTCCCCCAGTGCCCCTCAATTCTTCTCCAGTGCCCCCAATTCCTCCCCAGTGCCCTCCCAGTGCCTCCCAGTGCCTCCCAGTGCCTCCCAGTTCCACCCTAGTCTCTCCTCAGTCCCCCCCCAGTGCCTCCCAGGCCCTCCCAGTGCCCCCCAGTTCCTCTCCAGTGCTCCCCCAGTCCCTCTCAGTGCCCGCCAGTGCCTCCCAGTGCCCTCCTAACTTCCAACAGTTCCTCTCCAGTCTCTCCCAGTGCCTTCCAGTGCCCTCCCAGTGCCCTCCCAGTGCTCCCACTGCCCTCCTAATTTCCCACAGTTCCTCTCCAGTGCTCCCCCAGTCCCTCCCCGGTGCCTCCCAGTGCCCCCCAGTCCCTCCTCAGTGCTCCCCAGTGCCTCCCCAGTGCCCCTCCAGAGTCCCCCAGTTCTTCCCCAGTGCCCCTCAATTCCTCCCCAGTGCCCTCCAGTTCTTTCCCAGCGTCTCCCAGTGCTCCCCAGTCACTCCCAGCCCCTCTCCAGTTCCTCCCAATGTCCCCAGCTCCCCCCCAGTTCCTCCCAGTGTCCCCCAGTTCATCCCAGTGCCCCCAGTACTGCCCAGTTCCTCTCCAGTTCCCTCCGGTGCCCCCCAGTTCATCCCAGCGTCCCCCAGTTCCTCTCCAATGCTCCTCCAGTCCCTCCTAGTGCCCTCCAGTCCCTCCCAGTGGCTCCCAGTGCCCTCCTAATTTCCCACAGTTCTTCTCCAGTCTCTCCCAGTGCCCTCCTAGTGACTCCCAGTACTTCCCAGTGCCTCCCCAGTGCTCCCACTGCCCTCCTAATTTCCCACAGTTCCTCTCCAGTCTCTCCCAGTGCCCTCCCAGTGCCTCCCAGTGCCCTCCTAGTGACTCCCAGTACTTCCCAGTGCCTCCCCAGTGCTCCCACTGCCCTCCTAATTTCCCACAGTTCCTCTCCAGTCTCTCCCAGTGCCCTCCCAGTGCCCCCCAGTGCCTCCCAGTCCCTCCCTAGTCCCTCCTCAGTCCCCTCTAGACCCTCCTCAGTCCCCTCTGGTCCCTCCCCAGTGCCTCCCAGTGCCCTCCAGTACCTCCCAGTGCCCTCCCAGTTCCCCCCTAGTCCCTTCCCAGTGCCTCCTAGTCCCTCCCAGTGCCCTTCTAGCGTCCCCCACTTCCTCTCCCGTTTCTCCCAGTGCCCCCCAGTTCCTCCCCACTGCCCTCCAGTGCCCCTCCAGTGCCCCCCAGTTCCTCCTAGTGCCCTCCCAGTGCCCCCCAGTCCTTCTCTAGGGCCATCCCCTTCCTCTCCAGTGCCCCCCCAGTCCCTCCCAGTGCCCCCCCAGTCCCTCCCAGTGCCCTCCTCATTTCCCACAGCTCCTCTCCAGTCTCTCCCAGTGCCCCCCAGTCCCTCCCAGTGCCCCCCCAGTCCCTCCCAGTGCCCTCCTCATTTCCCACAGCTCCTCTCCAGTCCCTCCCCGTGCCTTCCAGTCTGCCCCCAGTCCCTCCCAGTGCCCTCCCCAGTCCTTCTCTAGGGCCATCCCCTTCCTCTCCAGTGCCCCCCAGTCCCTCCCAGTGCCCTCCTCATTTCCCACAGCTCCTCTCCAGTCTCTCTCCGTGCCTTCCAGTCTGCCCCCAGTCCCTCCCAGTGCCTCCTAGTCCCTCCCAGTGCCCCCCCCAGTCCCTCCCAGTGCCCCCCAGTCCCTCCCAGTGCCCTCCCCAGTCCCTCCCAGTTGCCCTCCCCAGTCCCTCCCAGTTGCCCTCCCAGTTGCCCCAGTTGACCTGGATGCGGTGGTGCTGTCCTGGCTGCAGCCTGTCGGCTCTGGCCACCAGGAGCCCGTTGGGCATCACCTGGAAGAGCTGACCCTGCGCAGGAGGGAGGCTGAGCCGCACCTGGGGGCTCAGGGCCTGGGGGGGAAGGATGGGGGGGCGGTCAGTGCACCCCAAAACCACCACAGAGTCCCCCAAAACCCCCCCAGAGGCCCCCAAACCCCCACAGAGACCCCAAAATCCCCACAGAGACCCCAAACCCCCATAGAGACCCCAAACCCCCATAGAGACCCCAAAATCCCCACAGAGACCCCCCAAACCCCCACAGAGACCCCAAAATCCCCACAGAGACCCCAAACCCCCCACAGAGCCCCCAAACCCCCACAGAGACCCCCAAACCCCTACAGAGACCCCAAAACCCCCACAGAGTCCCCAAACCCCCACAGAGACCCCAAAATCCCCACAGAGACCCCCAAACCCCCACAGAGACCCCAAAATCCCCACAGAGACCCCAAAACCCCCACAGAGACCCCCCAAACCCCAACAGAGACCCCCAAACCCCCATAGAGACCCCAAAACCCCTACAGAGCCCCCAAACCCCCCACAGAGCCCCCAAAACCCCCACAGAGACCCCCAAACCCCCACAGAGACCTCAAAACCCCCACAGAGACCCCCAAACCCCCACAGAGACCCCCAACCCCCCCCAGAGACCCCAAATCCCCACAGAGCCCCCAAACCCCCCACAAAGTCCCCAAACCCCCAGAGGCCCCAAAATCCCTACAGAGACCCCCAAACCCCCACAGAGACCCCAAAATCCCCACAGAGACCCCAAACCCCTGTAGCCTCCAAAACCCCTACAGCCCCCCAAACCCCCACAGAGCCCCCAAAATCCCCACAGAGACCCCAAAACCCCCCACAGAGCCCCCAAATCCCTGCAGCCCCCTAAACCCCCCACAGAGCCCCCAAAATCCCCACAGAGAACCCAAACCCCTGCAGCCACCCAAACCCACACAGAGCCCCCAAAATCCCCACAGAGACCCCCCAAACCCCTACAGAGACCCCAAAATCCCCACAGAGACCCAAAACCCCCAGAGAGCCCCCAAACCCCCACAGAGTCCCCCACAGAGCCCCCCAAACCCCCACAGAGACCCCCCAAACCCCCACAGAGCCCCCCAAACCCCCACAGAGACCCCAAAACCCCCAGAGAGCCCCCAAAACCCCCCAGAGGCCCCAAAATCCCTACAGAGACCCCCAAACCCCCACAGAGACCCCAAAATCCCCACAGAGACCCCAAACCCCCACAGAGACCCCAAAATCCCCACAGAGCCCCCCAAACCCCCCCAAAGTCCCCTAACACCCCCAGAGCACCCCAAAACCCCCCCCCAGAGCTAACCAAACCCCTGCAGAGCCCCCCAAACCCCCCCCCCAGAGCCCTGAAACCACCACAGAGCCTTCCCCCCCCCCCCCGCAAAACCCACACGGAGCCCCCCAAAACCCTCACAGAGCCCCCCAAAACCCCTACAGCTTCCCCGAAACAAAACCCTGCCGCCCCCTGAAAACCCCTGCAGTCCCCCCGAAACCCCCACAGCTCCCCCTGCACCCCAGCCCCCCCCCCCGCACCCCCACTTCTCCTCCTGCACCCCCGAAGCTCCCTCTACAGCTCTCCTGCACCCCCCACAGCTCACTCTGCGGCCCCCCCCGTGCCTCCCGTTCAGATCCCCCCCCTGCACCCCGGCCTGCACCCCCACATTCCCGCTTGCACCCTTGCCCCAAGCTTCGCGTCCCTGCAGCCCATCCTCTCACCCCCCCATCCCTGCAGCCCACCCCCCCCACCCCAACCACTGCAGCCGTCTGTGCATCCCACTCCTCACCCTCTCATCCCCCACATTCCTGCTGCAACCCCTGCAGCCCTTCCCTCAAGCCTGACCCAATCCCTGCATCCCTGCATCCCTGCATCCCTGCATCCAGTCACAGAATCATCCCTGCATCCAGTCACAGAATCACAGAATCACAGAACAACCAGGTTGGAAGAGACCCATCGGATCATCACGTCCAACCATTCCTATCAAACACTAACCCAAGTCCCTCAAGGCCTCATCCACCCGTCCCTTAAACACCTCCAGGGAAGGGGAATCAACCACCTCCCTGGGCAGCCTATTCCAATGCCCAATGACCCTCTGTGTGAAAAACCTCCTCCTAATCTCCAGCCTAAATCTCCCCTGGTGGAGCTTGAGGCCATTCCCTCTCGTCCTGTCCCCTGTCCCTTGGGAGAAGAGCCCAGCTCCCTCCTCTCCACAACCTCCTCTCAGGTAGTTGCAGAGAGTAATGAGGTCTCCTCTCAGCCTCCTCTTCTCCAGGATAAACCCCCCCAGCTCTCTCAGCCGCTCCTCATAGGGCCTGTTCTCCAGCCCCTTCACCAGCTTCGTTGCTCTTCTCTGGACTCTCTCCAGAGCCTCAACATCCTTCTTGTGCTGAGGGGCCCACAACTGAACACAGGATTCAAGGAGCAGCCTCCCCAGTGCTGAGTCCAGAGGGAGAATCACCTCCCTGGCCCTGCTGGTCACACCATTTCTGATCCAAGCCAGGATGCCCTTGGCCTTCTTGGCCCCCTGGGCACACTGCTGGCTCATGGTCAGTCGCTGTCGACCAACATCCCCAGGTCCCTCTCCTCCTGGCAGTTTTCCAGCCAGGCTTCTCCCAGTCTGGAGCTCTGCTCAGGGTTGTTGTGCCCCAAGTGCAGGATGCGCCGTTTGGCCGTGTTAAACCTCATCCCATTGGCCTCAGCCCATGGATCCAGCCTGTTTAGGTCCCTTTGCAGAGCCTCCCGACCCTCCAGCAGATCCACACTTGCACACAGCTCAGTGTCATCTGCAAACTTGCTAAGGGGACCCTCAATCACGACACCCTTGCATCCCACCCATTGTTCCTACCTTCCTGCATCCCTGCCCCAATCATTGCATCCCTGCATCCCATCCCTGCATCCCTGCCCTCACCCCTCCCAACCTGCATCCCTGCTGCAATCCCTGCATCCTACCCCCTCATCTCTGATCCAATCATTACATCCTTGCATCCCTGCATCCCATCCCTGCAACCCACCCCTCATCCTTGCATCCCATCCCTCATCCTCACATACCTGCATCCCTGCTGCAATCCCTGCATCCCACCCCTCATCCCTGCATCCAGTTATTACATCCTTGCATCCCTGCATCCCGCCCATTGTCCCTGCATCCCAGCATCCCTGCATCCCTGTATCACTGCATCCCACCCCTCATCCTTGCATCCCTGCATCCTACCCCCATCCCTGATCCAATCATTACATCCCTGCATCCCTCCCATCGTCCCTACGTTCCTGCATCCCTGCCCTGATCGTTGCATCCCTGCATCCCATCCCTGTATCCCACCCCTCATCCCTGCATCCCTTCCTGCATCCTTGCATCCCTGCATCCATCCCACCCATCGTCCCTGCATCCCTGCATCCAATCATTGCATCCCTGCATCCCACCCCTCATCCCTGCATCCAATTACATCCCTGCATCCCATCCTTGTATCCCACCCCTCATCCTTGCATCCCTGCATCCAGTCATTACATCCCTGCATCCCTGCCTTCATCCCCCCCCCAACCTGCATCCCTGCTGCAACCCCTGCATCCTACCCCTCATCCCTGATCCAATCATTGCATCCCTGCATCCCACCCATTGTCCCTACATCCCTGTATCCCTGCATCCCTCCCCTCATCCTTGCATCCCTACATTCAATCACTACATCCCTGCATCCCTCCCCTCATCCCTGCATCCCTGCCCCCAGCCCTACATCCGATCATTGCATCCTTGCATCGGTGCATCCCATCCCTGTATCCCACCCCTCATCCCTGCATCCCATCCCTGCATCCCTGCATAGAATCATAGAATCATAGAATCACCAGGTTGGAAGGGACCCATCGGATCATCACGTCCAACCATTCCTATCAAACACTAACCCATGTCCCTCAAGACCTCATCCACCCTGTCCCTTAAACACCTCCAGGGAAGGTGACTCAACCCCCTCCCTGGGCAGCCTATTCCAATGCCCAATCACCCTTTCCATGAAAAACTTCCTCCTAATCTCCAGCCTAAATCTCCCCTGGTGGAGCTTGAGGCCATTCCCTCTTGTCCTGTCCCCTGTCCCTTGGGAGAAGAGCCCAGCTCCCTCCTCTCCACAACCTCCTTTCAGGGAGTTGTAGAGAGCAATGAGGTCTCCTCTCAGCCTCCTCTTCTCCAGGATAAACCCCCCCAGCTCTCTCAGCCGCTCCTCATAGGGCCTGTTCTCCAGCCCCTTCACCAGCCTCGTTGCTCTTCTCTGGACTCTCTCCAGAGCCTCAACATCCTTCTTGTGCTGAGGGGCCCACAACTCAACACAGGATTCAAGGAGCGGCCTCACTGATCACCCCTGCATCCAATCATTACAGCCCTGCATCCCATCCCTGCATCCCTGCTGCAATCCCTGCATCCCACCCTTATATCCCTGCATCCCATCCTTATATCCCTGCATCCCACCCTTATATCCTGCATCCCACCCTTATATCCCTGCATCCCATCCTTATATCCCTGCATCCCACCCTTATATCTTTGCATCCCACCCTTATATCCTGCATCCCACCCTTATATCCCTGCATCCCACCCTTATATCCCTGCATCCCACCCTTATATCCCTGCATCCCATCCTTATATCCCCGCATCCCATCCTTATATCCTGCATCCCATCCTTATATCCTGCATCCCACCCTTATATCCCTGCATCCCATCCTTATATCCTGCATCCCACCCTTATATCCCTGCATCCCACCCTTATATCCCTGCATCCAACCCTTATATCTTTGCATCCCACCCTTATATCCTGCATCCCATCCTTATATCCCTGCATCCCACCCTTATATCCCTGCATCCCATCCTTATATCCCTGCATCCCACCCTTATATCTTTGCATCCCACCCTTATATCTTTGCATCCCATCCTTATATCCCCGTATCCCACCCTTATATCCCTGCATCCCACCCTTATATCCCTGCATCCCACCCTTATATCCCTGCATCCCACCCTTATATCTTTGCATCCCACCCTTATATCCCTGCATCCCATCCTTATATCCCTGCATCCCACCCTTATATCCCTGCATCCCACCCTTATATCTTTGCATCCCACCCTTATATCTTTGCATCCCATCCTTATATCCCTGCATCCCACCCTTATATCCCTGCATCCCACCCTTATATCCCTGCATCCCATCCTTATATCCTTGCATCCCACCCTTATAACCCTGCATCCCACCCTTATATCTTTGCATCCCACCCTTATATCCCTGCATCCCACCCTTATATCCCTGCATCCCACCCTTATATCCTGCATCCCATCCTTATATCCTGCATCCCACCCTTATATCTTTGCATCCCACCCTTATATCCCTGCATCCCACCCTTATATCCTGCATCCCACCCTTATATCCCTGCATCCCACCCTTATATCTTTGCATCCCACCCTTATATCCCTGCATCCCATCCTTATATCCCTGCATCCCACCCTTATATCCCTGCATCCCACCCTTATATCTTTGCATCCCACCCTTATATCCCTGCATCCCACCCTTATATCCCTGCATCCCACCCTTATATCCCTGCATCCCATCCTTATATCCTGCATCCCACCCTTATATCCCTGCATCCCACCCTTATATCCCTGCATCCCACCCTTATATCCTGCATCCCATCCTTATATCCTGCATCCCACCCTTATATCTTTGCATCCCACCCTTATATCCCTGCATCCCACCCTTATATCTTTGCATCCCACCCTTATATCCCTGCATCCCACCCTTATATCCCTGCATCCCACCCTTATATCCTGCATCCGACCCTTATATCTTTGCATCCCACCCTTATATCCCTGCATCCCACCCTCATATCTTTGCATCCCATCCTTATATCCCTGCATCCCACCCTTATATCCCTGCATCCCACCCTTATATCCTGCATCCCACCCTTATATCCTGCATCCCACCCTTATATCCTGCATCCCATCCTTATATCCCTGCATCCCACCCTTATATCCCTGCATCCCACCCTTATATCCCTGCATCCCACCCTTATATCCCTGCATCCCACCCTTATATCCCTGCATCCCACCCTTATATCTTTGCATCCCACCCTTATATCCCCGCATCCCACCCTTATATCCCTGCATCCCATCCTTATAACCCTGCATCCCACCCTTATATCTTTGCATCCCACCCTTATATCTTTGCATCCCATCCTTATATCCTGCATCCCACCCTTATATCCCTGCATCCCACCCTTATATCTTTGCATCCCATCCTTATATCCCTGCATCCCATCCTTATATCCTGCATCCCACCCTTATATCTTTGCATCCCACCCTTATATCCTTGCATCCCACCCTTATATCCCTGCATCCCACCCTTATATCCCTGCATCCCACCCTTATATCCCTGCATCCCATCCTTATATCCTGCATCCCACCCTTATATCCCTGCATCCCATCCTTATATCCTGCATCCCACCCTTATATCCCTGCATCCCACCCTTATATCCCTGCATCCCACCCTTATATATTTGCATCCCACCCTTATATCCCTGCATCCCACCCTTATATCTTTTCATCCCATCCTTATATCTTTTCATCCCACCCTTATATCCCTGCATCCCACCCTTATATCCCTGCATCCCACCCTTATATATTTGCATCCCACCCTTATATCCCTGCATCCCACCCTTATATCTTTTCATCCCATCCTTATATCTTTTCATCCCACCCTTATATCCCTGCATCCCACCCTTGTATCCCTGCATCCCACCCCTCATTCCTGCCCCAATCCTTGCATCCCTGCATCCCCCTCCCAGCATCCCACCCCTCATCCCACAACCGCACCCCGGTTGTCACCTCGGGGAAGTCGTGGTCGGTGACGCGCAGGGCGAGGACGCGTCCGCCGAAGGTGAGGAGGAGGGCGGCCTCGCGGGGTCCGGCGGGGACGAAGGCTCGGTAGCGGGGGAAGGGGAAGCGGGGGGGGTGCCGGTTGGGGGCCAACACCCGCACCAGGGCCTGCGTCACCGCGAACTTGGACGCGTCGTTCAGCTGCGACGCCTGCACAAGGGGCACAGTCGGAGGGTCAACACACCTGCTGTGGATACACCTGCTGAACCAACACCTGCTGAGGATGCACCTGCTGTGGATACACCTGCTGAACCAACACCCATTGAGGATGAACCTGCTGTGGATACACCTGCTGAACCAACACCCATTGAGGATGAACCTGCTGTGGATACACCTGCTGAACCAACACCCATTGAGGATACGCCTGCTGAACCAACACCTGCTAAACCAACACCTGCTGAGGATACACCTGCTGTGGATACACCTGCTGAACCAACACCTGCTGAACCAACACCTGCTGTGGATACACCTGCTGTGGATACACCTGCTGAACCAACACCTGCTGCACCAACACCTGCTGAACCAACACCTGCTGAACCAACACCTGCTGAACCAACACCTGCTGAACCAATACCTGCTGAACCAACACCTGCTGAACCAATACCTGCTGAACCAACACCTGCTGAACCAACACCTGCTGAACCAACACCTGCTGTGGATACACCTGCTGCACCAACACCTGCTGAACCAACACCTGCTGAACCAACACCTGCTGAACCAATACCTGCTGAACCAACACCTGCTGAACCAACACCTGCTGAACCAACACCTGCTGAACCAATACCTGCTGAACCAACACCTGCTGAACCAATACCTGCTGAACCAACACCTGCTGAACCAACACCTGCTGAACCAACACCTGCTGAACCAATACCTGCTGAACCAACACCTGCTGAACCAACACCACTCCTTCCCAGTTCCTTCCCAGTCCCTCCCCAGTCCCTCCCAGTTACCCCCTGTGCCTCCCATTCCCTCCCAGTCCCTCCCAGTCCCTCCCAGTCCCTCCTATTGCCTCCCCAGACCCCTCTAATCTCACCCCAGTCCCTCCTAGTCCCTCCTCAATCCCTCCTCAGTCCCTCCCCAGTGCCTCCCAGTCCCTCCCCATTACCTCCCATTCCCTCCGCAGTCCCTCCCAGTCCCTCCTCAAACTCTCCCAGTTCCTCCCCATTTCCTCCTATTCCCTTCTAGTCCCTTCCAGTCCCTCCCAGTCCCTCCTAGTCCATCTCCAGTGCCTCCCAGTGCCTCCTCAATCCCTCCCCAGTCCCTCCCAGTCCCACCCTAATGCCTCCCAGTCCCTCCTAGTCCCTCCCAGTCCCTCCCCAGTCCCTCCTAGTCCCTCCCAGTCCATCTCCAGTGCCTCCCAGTGCCTCCTCAATCCCTCCCCAGTCCCCTCTAGTCCCTCCCAGTCCCTCCCCATTCCCTCCCATTCCCTCCCAGTCCCTCCTAGTCCCTTCCAGTCCCTCCCAGTTCCTCCCTATTCCCTCCCATTCCCTCCCATTCCCTCCCCTGTCCCTCCTAGTCCCTCTCAGTCCCTCCTCAATCCCTCCCCAGTCCCTCCCAGTCCCACCCTAATGCCTCCCAGTCCCTCCTAGTCCCTCCCAGTCCCTCCCCAGTCCCTCCTAGTCCCTCCCAGTCCCTCCCCAGTGCCTCCCAGTGCCTCCTCAATCCCTCCCCAGTCCCCTCTAGTCCCTCCCAGTCCCTCCCCATTCCCTCCCATTCCCTCCCAGTCCCTCCTAGTCCCTCCCAGTGCCTCCCATATCCCTCCCCAGTGGCTCCCAGTGGCTCCCAGTCTCACCATGACGCTGAGGCTGATGCTGGGGGTCCTCCCCCTGCTCTCCACCGGCCTCAGCAGGGAGATGGCTCCAGTGCGGTTGTCAATGTGGAACCGGCTGCTCTCCTGCCCTGGGGGGGGCAGGGGGGGCGTGAGGACCCCCCCTAAAACCCCATCACCCCCCAACCCCCTCCTCAAGCCCCCATAGCCCCCCAAAACTTCTAGGACCCCCCCCCAGACCCCACATCATCCCCCAAACCCTCCAACCCCCCCCCAACCCCCCCCACACCTCATCCCACATCCCCCCAAAACCTCCAATCACCCCCAAATCCACCTGGGACCCCCCCCCAGACCCCCACCCCTACAGCCCCCCCCCCAAACCCCTCATCATCCCCCAAGCCCCACCCAGAACCCCCTAAACTCCCTATCACCTCCAACCCCCCCCGACTCCTCCTCACCCCCCTCATCCCACATCCCCCCAAAACCTCCAATCACCCCCAAACCATCCTGGGACCCCCCCAAGACCCCCACCCCTACAGCCCCCCCCAAACCCCTCATCATCCCCCGAACCCCCCAAACTCCCTATCACCCCCAAACCCACCCTGGACCCCCCAGACCACCCCCCAACCCCATAGCCCCCCCTCCAAGCCCCTCATCATCCCCCAACCGCCCCCCACCCCAGGAACCCCCCAGATCCTCCATCATCCCCCAAACCCTCCATCCCCCCCCAACCCCCCCCCACCTCATCCCACATCCCCCCAAAACCTCCAATCACCCCCAAACCCACCCGGGACCCCCCCCAGACCCCCACCCCTCCAGCCCCCCCCCCAAACCCCTCATCATCCCCCGAACCCCCCAAACTCCCTATCACCCCCAAACCCACCCTGGACCCCCCAGACCACCCCCCAACCCCATAGCCCCCCCTCCAAGCCCCTCATCATCCCCCAAACCCCCTATCACCCCCAAACCCACCCTGGACCCCCCCAGACCACCCTCCACTCCCATAGCCCCCCCCCCCAACCCCCTCATCATCCCCCAAACCCTCCATCCCCCCCCAACCCCTCCCCCACCTCATCCCACATCCCCCCAAAACCTCCAATCACCCCCAAACCCACCCCAGAACCCCCCAAACCCCTAGCCCCCCCAACCCACCAGACCCCCCCAAACCTCCAACCCCCCGCAACACTCAGAATGCCCCAACCCCCCCCCCCAGAAGCTACCAGACCCCCCCAAAAACCCCACAGCCCCCCCCAAGCCCCTCATCATCCCCCAAACACTGCCCAGAACCCCTCAAACCCCACAGACACCCCCAAACCTGTGGGGCCCCCAACGTGTCCATCTGTCCCCTGTGTCCATGTGTCTGTGCCTCCTGTGTCCGTCTGTCCCTGTCCCCGTGTCCATCTGTCTCCCATGTCCATCTCTCCCTGCTCCCCATGTCCATCTGTCTCCCATGTCCATCTCTCTCTGCTCTCTGTGTCCATCTGTCCCTGTCCCCGTGTCCATCTGTCCCCATGTCCATCTGTCCCCCGTGTCCATCTCTCTCTGCTCCCCATGTCCATCTGTCCCTGTCTCCCATGTCCATCTCTCCCCCATGTCCATCTCTCCCTGTCCCCATGTCCGTCTGTCCCTGTCCCCGTGTCCATCTGTCCCCATGTCCATCTGTCTCTGTCTCCATATCCATCTGTCCCCTGTGTCCATCTCTCCCTGTCCCCATGTCCATCTGTCCCTGCTCCCAGTGTCCATCTCTCCCTGCTCCCCATGTCCATCTGTCCCTGCTTCCCATGTCCATCTGTCTCCCATGTCCATCTCTCTCTGCTCCCTGTGTCCGTCTGTTCCTGTCTCCCATGTCCATCTCTCCCAGTCCCTGTGTCCATCTGTCCTTGTCCCCATGTCCATCTGTCCCTGCTCCTCGTGTCCATCTCTCCCTGCTCCCCATGTCCATCTGTCCCTCTCCCCCTGTCCATCTGTCTCCCATGTCCATCTCTCCCTGTCCCTGTGTCCGTCCGTCCCTGCTCCCTGTGTCCATCTCTCCCTGCCCCCCATGTCCATCTGTCCCTTCTCCCTGTGTCCATCTGTCTGTGTCTCCCATGTCCATCTGTCCCCGTCCCCATGTTCATCTGTCCCTGTCCCCATGTCCATCTCTCCATCCCCCATGTCCATCTGCTCCCCATGTCCGTCTGTCTGTGTCTCCCATGTCCATCTGTCCCTGCTCCCCGTGTCCATCTCTCCCTGCTCCCCATGTCCATCTGTCCCTCTCCCCCTGTCCATCTGTCTCCCATGTCCATCTCTTTCTGCTCCCCATGTCCATCTCTCCCTGTCCCTGTGTCCGTCTGTCCCTGCTCCCTGTGTCCATCTGTCCCCATGTCCATCTGTCCCTGCTCCCATGTCCATCTGTCCCTGCCTCCCATGTCCATCTGTCCTTGTCCCCATGTCCATCTGTCCCTGTCCCCTGTGTCCATCTCTCTGTCCCCCATGTCCATCTGTCCCTGTCCCCATGTCCATCTCTCTGTCCCCCATGTCCATCTGCTCCCCATGTCCGTCTGTCTGTGTCTCCCATGTCCATCTGTCCCTGTCCCCATGTCCATCTCTCCCTGTCCCCATGTCCATCTCTCCCTGCTCCCCTGTGTCCGTCTGTCCCTGTCTCCCATGTCCATCTGTCCCTGTCTCCCATGTCCATCTGTCCCTGCTCCTCGTGTCCATCTCTCCCTGCTCCCCATGTCCATCTCTCCCTGCTTCCCATGTCCATCTGTCTCCCATGTCCATCTCTTCCTGTCCCCATGTCCATCTGTCCCTGCTCCCTGTGTCCACCTGTCTCTGTCCCCATGTCCATCTCTCCCTGTCCCTGTCCCCATGTCCATCTGTCCCTGCTCCCCATGTCCATCTGTCCCTGCTCCCCATGTCCATCTGTCTCCCATGTCCATCTCTCTCTGCTCCCTGTGTCCGTCTGTCCCTGTCTCCCATGTCCATCTGTCTCCCATGTCCATCTCTCCCTGTCCCCATGTCCATCTGTCCCTGCTCCCTGTGTCTACCTGTCTCTGTCACCATGTCCATCTCTCCCTGTCCCTGTGTCCATCTGTCCCTGTCCCCATGTCCATCTCTCCGTCCCCCGTGTCCATCTGTCCCCATGTCCATCTGTCTGTGTCTCCCATGTCCATCTGTCCCTGTCCCCCGTGTCCATCTGTCCCCATGTCCATCTGTCTGTGTCTCCCATGTCCATCTGTCCCTGTCCCCCGTGTCCATCTGTCCCCATGTCCGTCTGTCTGTTTCTCCCATGTCCATCTCTCCCTGTCCCCATGTCCATCTCTCCCTGTCCCTGTGTCCATCTGTCCCTGCTCCCTGTGTCCATCTGTCCCTGTCCCCATGTCCATCTCTCCCTGTCCCCATGTCCGTCTGTCCCTGTCTCCCATGTCCATCTGTCCCTGTCCCTGTGTCCATCTGTCCCTGCTCCCCATGTCCATCTGTCCCTGTCCCTGTGTCCATCTGTCCCTGCTCCCCATGTCCATCTCTCCCTGTCCCCATGTCCATCTCTCCGTCCCCCTTGTCCATCTGTCCCCATGTCCATCTCTCCCTGTCCCCATGTCCATCCGTCCCTGTCTCCATGTCCATCTCTCCCTGTCCCCCGTGTCCATCTGTCCCTGCTCCCTGTGTCCACCTATCTCTGTCCCCATGTCCATCTCTCCCTGTCCTGTCCCCATCTGTCCCTGCTCCCCATGTCCATCTGTCCCTGCTCCCCATGTCCATCTGTCTCCCATGTCCATCTCTCTCTGCTCCCTGTGTCCATCTGTCCCTGTCTCCCATGTCCATCTGTCCTTGTCCCCATGTCCATCTCTCCCTGTCCCCATGTCCGTCTGTCCCTGTCTCCCATGTCCATCTGTCCCTGTCCCTGTGTCCATCTGTCCCTGACCCCGTGTCCATCTCTCGCTACTCCCTGTGTCCATCTGTCCCTGCCCGTTATGTCCATCTGTCCCTGTCCCCATGTCCATCTCTCCGTCCCCCTTGTCCATCTGTCCCCATGTCCATCTCTCCCTGTCCCCATGTCCATCTGTCCCTGTCCCCCGTGTCCATCCGTCCCTGTCTCCATGTCCATCTCTCCCTGTCCCCCGTGTCCATCTGTCCATGCCCCCTGTGTTCATCTGTCCTCCATGTCCGTGTGTCACTGCTCCCTGTGTCCATCTGTCCCTGCTCCCCATGTCCATCTGACTCTGTTTCCCATGTCCATCTGTCCCTGCCCATTGTGTCCACCTGTCTCTGTCCCCATGTCCATCTGTCCCTGCTCCCTGTGTCCATCTGTCCCTGTCTCCCATGTCCATCTGTCCCTGCTCCCTGTGTCCATCTGTCCCTGTCTCCCATGTCCATCTGTCCCTACTCCCCATGTCCATCTCTTCATGTTTCCATGTCCATCCGTCCCTGCCCATTGTGTCCATCTGTCCCTGCTCCCCATGTCCATCTGTCTGTGTCCCCTGTGTCCGTCTGTCCCAGCCCCCGTGTCCGTCTGTCCCCCGTGTCCGTGTGTCCGTACCTGCCAGCAGGGAGTATGTGATGGGAGCCCTCAGGCCCCTGTCCCCATCCTCCGCGTGGACAGAGCCAGGGCTGAAGCGCAGGGGCTGCCCCTGAGTGGGACACAGCACCTCACACCCCTGTCCCCCCCACCCCTTCTGTCCCCCCATGACCCCCAATGTCCCCCTGTGTCCCCCCATGACCCCCAATGTCCCCCTGTGTCCCCCTCCATGTCATCCCCTGTATCCCCTCCGTGTCCCCCCATGTCCCTCCAATATCCTGTGTCCGCTCCATGTCCCCCCAGTGTCCCCCTGTGCCCCCATGACCCTTCCCATGTCCCCCCCCATGTCCCTCCCACATCCCCTGTGTCCCCCTCATGTCCCCCCTGTCCCCCCATGTTCTCCCCGTGTCCCCCCAAGTCCTCCCATGTCTCCCACCTCATGTCCCCCCGTGTTCCCACTTATCCCCTCCACGTCCCCCCTTTTCCCTGTGTCCCCATGTCCCTCCATGTCCTCCCTGTGTTCCCCCCATATCCCCTCCGTGTCCCCCTGTGTGTCCCCCTATATCCCCCTGTGTCCCCACATATCCCCTCCATGTCCCCTCATATCCCCTCCATGTCCCCCTGTGTCCCCACGTGTCTCCCCCCATGTCCCCCCATGTCCCCTCTGTCTCCTGCAATGTCCCAAATATCCCCGCGTGTCCCCCCAATAGCCCCTTGTGTCCTCCCTCCATGTCCCCCCATGTACCCAGTTTACCCCCCATGTCCCCCCATATCCCCTCTGTGTCTCCCCAATAGCCCCTTGTGTCCTCCCTCCATGTCCCCCCATGTACCCAGTTTACCCCCCATGTCCCCCCATATCCCCTCTGTGTCTCCCCCGTGTCCCCCAATGTCCCCTGTATCCCCTCCATGTCCCCCTGTGTCCCCCTATATCCCCTCCGTGTCCCCCTGTGTCCCCCATATCCCCTCTGTGTCCCCCTGTGTCCCCCCATATCCCCTCCATGTCCCCCTATATCCCCCCCATGTTCCCCCATATCCCCTCTGTGTCCCCTATGTCCCTCCATATCCCCTCTGTGTCCCCCCGTGTCCTCCCATATCTCCCCGTGTCCCCCTATATCCCTTCCGTGTCCCCCTGTGTCCCCCCCATATCCCCCCTGTGTGTCCCCCCGTATCCCCTCCGTGTCCCCTATGTCCCTCCATATCCCCTCTGTGTCCCCCTATATCCCCTCCGTGTCCCCCTGTGTCCCCCATATCCCCTCCATGTCCCCCGTGTCCCCCCATATCCCCTCCGTGTCCCCTATGTCCCTCCATATCCCCTCTGTGTCCCCCTATATCCCCTCCATGTCCCCCTGTGTGTCCCCCCATATCCCCTCCATGTCCCCCTGTGTCCCCCCAAATCCCCTCTGTGTCCCCCTGTGTGTCCCCCCATATCCCCTCCATGTTCCTCTATGTCCCCCTATATCCCCTCCATGTCCCCCTGTGTGTCCCCCTATACCCACCCCTATCCCCTCCGTGTCCCCCTATATCCCCTCCGTGTGCCTGTGTCCCCCCATATCCCCACTGTGTCCCCCTGTGTCCCCCCATATCCCCTCCATGTCCCTTGCGTCCCCCCATATCCCCTCTGTGTCCCCCATATCTCCCCCATATCCCCTGTGTGTCCCCCCATATCCCCTCCATGTCCCCCTGTGTCCCCCTACATCCCCTCCATGTCCCCCTGTTTCCCCCATATCTCCCCCGTGTGTCCCCCATATCCCCTCCATGTCCCCCTGTGTCCCCCCATATCCCCTCCGTGTCCCCCATATCTCCCCCTTGTTCCCCCATATCCCCTCCATGTCCCCCATATCCCCTCTGTGTCCCCTGATATCCCCTCCATGTCCCCCTGTGTCCCCCTATATCCCCTCCATGTCCCCCTGTGTCCCCCTATATCCCCTCCGTGTCCCCCTGTGTCCCCCATATCTCCCCCGTGTCCCCCCATGCCCCCTCCATGACCCCTATGTCCCTCCATATCCCCTCCGTGTGTCCCCCTATATCCCCTCCGTGTCCCCTATATCCCCCCATACCCCACCCCGTGTCCCTCCCCATCTCCCCCCCCGTGTCCCCCCCATGCCCCTCGCACCTCGAGTTCCCCCTCGGTGACGTTGGCAGTGTAGACGGGGCTGGTGCAGACGGTGAGGCCGCGATGGGCCCTGGGGGTGCAGGGCAGGAACCGAGGGGCCTGGTCATCCCCGTCCAGCACGTTCACACGGACACGGGCAGAGGCGCTGAACCGCTCCTGGGTGTCCATCTCCTGCCAGGGGGACAGACACACGGACATGGACACATGGACAAGGACACAAGGACACAAGCACTGAACCGCTCCTGGGTGTCCATCTCCTGGGGGGACAGACACACGGACATGGACACATGGACATGGACACACGGACACAGGCACTGAACTGCTCCTGGGTGTCCATCTCCTAGGGGGACAGACACACGGACATGGACACATGGACATGGACACACGGACACAGGCGCTGAACCACTCCTGGGTGTCCATCTCCTGGGGGGACAGACACACAGACATGGACACACGGACATGGACACACGGACACAGGTGCTGAACCACTCCTGGGTGTCCATCTCCTGGGGGGACAGACACACAGACATGGACACATGGACATGGAGACATGGACTCACAGACATGGACTCACAGACATGGACATGGACACAAGGACATGGACACAAGGACACAAGCGCTGAACTGCTCCTGGGTGTCCATCTCCTGGGGGACAGACACACAGACATGGACACACGGACATAGACACACGGACATGGACACACGGACACAGGCACTGAACCGCTCCTGGGTGTCCATCTCCTGGGGGACAGACACACGGACATGGACACATGGACATGGATGCATGGACACAGATGCTGAACTGCTCCGGGGTGTCCATCTCCTGGCAGGGGGACAAGGACAGACACACGGACATGGGCACATGGACATGGACACACGGACACAGGCGCTGAACCACTCCTGGGTGTCCATCTCCTGGGGGGACAGACACACAGACATGGACACACGGACATGGACACACGGACACAGGCACTGAACCGCTCCTGGGTGTCCATCTCCTGGGGGAACAGACACACGGACATGGACACACGGACATGGACACATGGACATGGGCAGACACATGGACATAGACGCACAGACATGGAGAGACACACAGACATGAACACACGGACACAGGTGCTGAACTGCTCCTGGGTGTCCATCTCCTGCCAGGGGGACAGACACATGGACATGGAGACATGGACTCACAGACATGGACTCACAGACATGGACAGACACATGGACATGGACACAAGGACATGGACACAAGGACACAAGCGCTGAACTGCTCCTGGGTGTCCATCTCCTAGGGGGACAGACACACAGACATGGACACAAGGACATGGACACACGGACACAGGCACTGAACCGCTCCTGGGTGTCCATCTCCTGGGGAACAGACGCACGGACATGGACACACGGACATGGACACATGGACACAGGTGCTGAACCACTCCTGGGTGGCCATCTTCTGCCAGGAGGACAGACACACGGACATGGACACACGGACACATGGACACAGGGGCTGAACCGCTCCTGGGTGTCCATCTCCTGCCAGGAGGACAGGGACAGACACACGGACATGGTCACATGGACATGGACACACGGACACAGGCGGTGAACTGCTCCTAGGTGTCCATCTCCTACCAGGGGGACAGACACATGGACATGGACGCACGGACATGGACACACGGACACGGGCGCTGAACCACTCCTGCGTGTCCATCTCCTGGGGGGACACAGGGACAGATACACAGACACGGACACACGGACTCACAGACATGGCCACACGGACATGGGCAGACACATGGACGTAGAAGCACAGACACGGACAGACACACGGACGTGGACACACAGACACAAGAACATGTGGATGGACACATGGACACACGGACACACAGACACAGGGATGGAAACAGGGAACGTACGGACACAGGGACACATTGACACAGGGAGTGACTGGGGGGACAGGGGGTGACAGGGGGTGGCTGGGGTGACTGGGGGTGACTGGGGGGACAGGGAGTGACTGAGGTTGACTGGAGGGACAGGGAGTGACTGGGGGGACAGGGAGTGACTGGGGTGACAGGGGGTGACTGGGAGTGACTGGGGGGACAGGGAGTGACTGGGGTGACAGGGGGTGACTGGGGGTGACTGGGGTGACAGGGAGTGACTGGGGGTGACAGGGGGGACAGGGAGTGACTGGGGGGACAGGGGGTGACTGGGAGTGACTGGGGGGACAGGGGGTGACAGGGGGTGACTGGGGTGACAGGGAGTGACTGGGGTTGACTGGGGGGACAGGGAGTGACTGGGGGGACAGGGAGTGACTGGGGTGAAAGGGGGTGACAGGGGGACAGGGGGTGACTGGGGGGACAGGGGGTGACTGGGGTGACAGGGGGTGACTGGGAGTGACTGGGGGGACAGGGGGTGACAGGGGGTGACTGGGGTGACAGGGAGTGACTGGGGTTGACTGGGGGGACTGGGGGTGACTGGGGGGACAGGGAGTGACTGGGGTGACAGGGGGTGACTGGGAGTGACTGGGGGGACAGGGGGTGACAGGGGGTGACTGGGGTGACAGGGAGTGACTGGGGTTGACTGGGGGGACAGGGAGTGACTGGGGGGACAGAGAGTGACTGAAGGGAACAGGGGGTGACTGGGGGGACAGGGGTGTCAGGGAGTGAAAGGAGGTGACAGAAGGTGACATTGGTGACATCGGGTTGGGGGGGGGGGGGGCTGCTGAGGCCCATTAGGGAGATGACAGGGATTGAGGGCAGGTGACAGGGGGGGTCACGTCACCCCCAATTAAGGGGACACCGGGCACCCCGAGAGCCATGGGGGACCCCGACCCATGGAAGGGGACAGGGACAGGGGGGCACTGGGAACCCTGACCCACGGCTTGAGGGGGACGTGGGGGTGAAGGTGGGACATGGGGGACCCCAACCCAGGGAGGGGGACACATGGGGACATTGGGGACCCTGTCCCACAGCAGGGAGGGGACACAGGGCACAGAGGGACACAGCGGGGAGGTGGCACAGGGATGGACAGAGGGACATGGGGTGGGGATGGGATGGGGGTGAGGGGACAAAGGGACACAGGATGGTGGTGGCACAGGGATGGACAGAGGGACATGGGATAGGGATGGGATGGGGATGGACAGAGGGACATGGGGTGGGGATGGGATGGGGATGGACAGAGGGACATGGGGTGGAGGTGGCACAGGGATGGACAGAGGGACATGGGGTGGGGATGAGATGGGGGTGAGGGGACAAAGGGACACAGGATGGTGGTGGCACAGGGATGGACAGAGGGACGTGGGATAGGGATGGGATGGGGATGGACAGAGGGACATGGGGTGGAGGTGGCACAGGGATGGACAGAGGGACATGGGGTGGGGATGGGATGAGGATGAGGGGACAGAGGGACATGGGGTGGGGATGGGATGGGGATGGACAGAGGGACATGGGGTGGAGGTGGCACAGGGATGGACAGAGGGACATGGGATGGGGATGGGCATGGACAGAGGGACACAGGGGAGGAGGTGGCACAAGGATGGACAGAGGGACATGGGATGGGGATGGGGACGAAGGGACAGAGGGACATGGGTGGAGGTGGCAAAGGGACGGACAGAGGGTCATGGGGTGGAGGTGGCACAGGGATGGACAGAGGGACATGGGGTGGGGATGGGATGGGGATGGACAGAGGGACACAGGATGAAGGTGGCACAGGGATGGACAGAGGGACATGGGGTGGAGGTGGCAAAGGGTTGGACAGAGGGACATGGGGTGGAGGTGGCACAGGGATGGACAGAGGGACATGGAGTGGGGATGGGATGGGGATGGACAGAGGGACACAGGACGAAGGTGGTACAGGGATGGACAGAGGGACATGGGGTGGAGGTGGCACAGGGATGGACAGAGGGACATGGGGTGGAGGTGGCACAGGGATGGACAGAGGGACATGGGATGGGGATGGGGACGAAGGGACAGAGGGACATGGGTGGAGGTGGCAAAGGGACGGACAGAGGGTCATGGGGTGGAGGTGGCACAGGGATGGACAGAGGGACATGGAGTTGGGATGGGATGGGGATGGACAGAGGGACACAGGACGAAGGTGGCACAGGGATGAACAGAGGGACATGGGGTGGAGGTGGCACAGGGATGGACAGAGGGACATGGGGTGGAGGTGGCACAGGGATGGACAGAGGGACACAGACGGAAGGCGGCACAGGGATAGACAGAGGGACTGGGGATGGGATGAGGATGAGGGGACAGAGGGACATGGGGTGGAGATGAGGTGGGGTGGACAGAGGGACACGGGGTAGGGATGGGATGAGGATGAGGGGACAGAGGGACACGGGGACCCCCCAGGGTCTCACCACGGCGGTGACCACGACCTCGAGGTGTTGGCGGCTCTCGAAGTCGAGGGCTCGGGCCAGAACCACCTTCCCGCTGTTGGGGAGGTCGATGCGGAAGAAGCGAGCGTCCGGCTGGGGCACAGAGAGGGGAGGGGGGGCAGATGGCCCTGGGGTCCCTCTGTCCATCCCTGTGCCACCTCCACCCCATGTCCCTCTGTCCATCCCCATCCCATCCTCATCCCTTGTCCCTCTGTCCCCTCATCCCCATCCCATGTCCTTCTGTCCATCCCTGTGCCACCTCCACCCCACGTCCCTCTGTCCATCCCCATCCCACCTCCACCCCATGTCCCTCTGTCCATCCCCATCCCATCCCCACCCCGTGTCCCTCTGTCCCCTCATCCCCATCCCATGTCCCTCTGTCCATCCTTGTGCCACCTCCACCCCATGTCCCTCTGTCCATCCCCATCCCATCCCCACCCCGTGTCCCTCTGTCCATCCTTGTGCCACCTCCACCCCATGTCCCTCTGTCCATCCCCATCCCATCCCCACATAGTGTCCCTCTGTCCATCCTTGTGCCACCTCCACCCCATGTCCCTCTGTCCATCCCCATCCCATCCCCACCCTGTGTCCCTCTGTCCATCCTTGTGCCACCTCCATCCTGTGTCCCTCTGTCCATCCCCATCCCATCCCCACCCCATGTC
>JAUMJK010002435.1:32500-36495 GCA_033558105.1 Coccyzus lansbergi
GATGATGGTTGGATGGATGGATGGATGGGTGGATGGATGGATGGATGGATGGATGGAGGGTGGATGGATGGATGGAAGGAAGGAAGGAAGACGGATGGATGGATGGATGGATGGATAGATGGATGGATGAATGAATGAATGGAAAATTGATGATGGATGGAGGGATGGAAGATGGATGGATGGATGGATGGATGGATGGATGGATGGATGGATGGAAGATTGATGATGGATGGAGGGATGGAAGATGGATGGATGGATGGATGGATGGATGGATGGATGGATGGATGGATGGATGGAAGATTGATGATGGATGGAGGGATGGAAGATGGATGGATGGATGGATGGATGGATGGATGGATGGATGGATGGATGGATGGAAGATTGATGATGGATGGAGGGATGGAAGATGGATGGATGGATGGATGGATGGATGGATGGATGGATGGATGGATGGATGGATGGATGGAAGATTGATGATGGATGGAGGGATGGAAGATGGATGGATGGATGGATGGATGGATGGAAGGAAGGATGGATGGATGGATGGATGGAGGGAAGGAAGGAAGGAAGGAAGGAAGGAAGGAAGGAAGGAAGGCAGGCAGGTAGGCTGGAGGACAGGCGGTGGTGGGGGTGGTGGCAACACCTCGCGGTCCAGCGGTCTCCCGGCCGAGACATTGAGCCTGACGCTGCGTCCGTCCAGGTAGAACCAGGCGGCGTCGGCGCCCACCAGGCAGAGGTGGAGGCCGGGGCTGCCCGCGTCCCCTGCCGGCAGCCGAGCCACCAGGCTCCCGTGGGCACTGTTCTCCACGATCTCCGTGAAGAGGTTCCCGAAGCCGCTGCACCCGTCACCCTGCGCTGCTGTCACCCCCCCGGAGTCAGCTGTGGGGGACACCCACCCACCCACCCACCCCCAAGGGTCCCCACGCCTTGGGGTCCCCACCTCCCATCACCCCATGCGAAGGTCCCCACGCCTTGGGGTCTCCACGTCCCGTCACCCCCTCCCCAGCTCTCCGTGCCTCGAAGTCCCCATGTCCCCATCTCTGGGGTCCCCATTCCCTGGTGACTCTGCCCCCCCCGAGTCTCCATCTCTCAGGTTTGTCACCCCAAGGGTCCCCATCCCATGGGTCTCGGCCTCTCATGGTCGCCACCTCCAGGGCCTCCATTCCCTGGTGACCCCATCCCCCTGGTGACCCCATCCCTGGGTCTCCCTCTCTCATGGTTGTCACCCCCAGGGTCCCCATCCCCTGGTGACCCCAACCTTGTGTCCCCATCTCTCATGGTTGTCACCCCAGGATGTCCATCCCCTGGTGACCCCAGCCCCCTGATGACCCCATCCTTGTGTCCCCATCTCTCATGGTTGTCACCCCCAGGGTCCTCATCCCCTGGTGACCCCAGCCCCCTGGTGACCCCATCCTTGTGTCCCCATCTCTCACGGTTGCCACCTCCAGGGTGTCCATCCCCTGGTGACCCCAGCCCCCTGGTGACCCCATCCTTGTGTCCCCATCTCTCATGGTTGTCACCCCCAGGATCCCCATCCCCTGGTGACCCCAACCTTGTGTCCCCATCTCTCATGGTTGTCACCCCCAGGGTGTCCATCCCCTGGTGACCCCATCCCCTGGTGACCCCAACCTTGTGTCCCCATCTCTCATGGTTGTCACCCCCAGGGTGTCCATCCCCTGGTGACCCCATCCCCTGGTGACCCCATCCTTGTGTCCCTGTCTCTCTTGGTTGTCACCCCCAGGGTGTCCATCCCCTGGTGACCCCATCCCCCTGGTGACCCCATCCTTGTGTCCCCATCTCTCATGGTTGTCACCCCCCAGGGTGTCCATCCCCTGGTGACCCCATCCCCCTGGTGACCCCAACCTTGTGTCCCCATCTCTCATGGTTGTCACCTCCAGGGTCCCCATCCCCTGGTGACCCCAACTTTGTGTCCCTGTCTCTCTTGGTTGTCACCCCCAGGGTGTCCATCCCCTGGTGACCCCAGCCCCCTGGTGACCCCATCCTTGTGTCCCCATCTCTCATGGTTGTCACCCCCAGGGTGTCCATCCCCTGGTGACCCCATCCCCCTGATGACCCCAACCTTGTGTCCCCATCTCTCATGGTTGTCACCCCCAGTGTCCCCATCCCCTGGTGACCCCATCCTTATGTCCCCATCTCCAGTGTCCCCACTCCCTGGTGACCCCATCCCTGTGTCCCCACCCCCAGGGGCTCCCTCTCCAAGGTCCCCAAGGCCCAGGTCACCATCCCACAGGCTTCTGGGGTCCCTCTCATCCCGGGGTCCCCGGTGTCCCCGGTGTCCCCAATGTCCCCAGCCCACGCTCACCTGCTCCCATCCGCAGGGCCAGGAAGGCGGCCAGCAGGACCGGCCACCACCGAGCTGCCATCGAGCGGGGACAGGGGACAGGGACGGGGCCACGGTGGCAGCCTGAGGCAAGGAGGACAGCAGGTGGCACCCCCACACCTGTCCTCTGTCCCTTGTCCCCTGTCCCCACCTCTGTGTTCCAGCAGCCACCGTTCCACCATCTCCAGGTCCCCATCCTTGTCCCCTGTCCCTGTCCTCATCCCTGTCCTTCATCCCTATTCCCATCCCTGTCCCCTGTCCCCATCCCCATCCCTGTCTCCCATCCCTGTCCCCCATCCTTGTCCCCCTCCCTGTCCCCATCCTTGTCCCCATCCCCATCCCTGTCCCCATCCCTATCCCCATCCATGTCCCCATCCCTGTCCCCAGTCCCTGTCCCCATCCCTGTACCCATCCCTATCCCAATCCCTATCCCTGTTCCTATCTCTGTCCCCATCCTTGTCCCCATCCCTGCCCCCCATCCCTGTCCCCATCCCTGTCCCCATCCCTGTCCCATCCCTGTCCCCATCCCTGTCCCCATCCATGTCCCCCTCCCTGTCCCCAGTCCCTGTCCCCATCCCTATCCCAATCCCTATTCCTGTCCCCATCCCTGTCCCCATCCTTGTCCCTATCCCTGTCCCCATCCCTGTCCCCATCCTTGTCCCCCTCCCTGTTCCCATCCCTGTCCCCATCCTTGTCCCCATCCATGTCCCCCTCCCTGTCCCCAGTCCCTGTCCCCATCCCTGTCCCCATCCCTGTTCCTATCCCTGTCCCCATCCCTGTCCCCATCCTTGTCCCCATCCCTGTCCCCATCCCTGTCCCCAGTCCCTGTTCCCATCCTTGTCCCCATCCCTGTCCCCATCCCTGTCCCCTGTCCTCTGTCCCCTGTCCCCATCCCCATCCCTGTCTCCATCCCTGTCTCCCATCCTTGTCCCCATCCCTGTCCCCATCCTTGTCCTTCATCCCTGTCCTCATCACTGTCCCCATCCTTGTCCACATCCTTGTCCCCCATCCCTGTCCCTCATCCCCGTCGCCATCCCTGTCCCCATCCCCATCCGTGTCCCCTGTCCCTGTCCTCCTCCCTGTCCTTCATCCCCATCCCCATCCCTGTCCTTCATCCCTGTCCCCATCCTTGTCCCCATCCCTGTCCCCATCCCCATCCCCATCCCCCTCCTCATCCTTTTCCCCCATCCCTGTCCTCCTCCCCCCCACTCCCTGCTCCCCATGTCCCCAATGTCCCCAATGTCCCCATTCCCTCAGCTCTCATTGTCCCCCCCCCCTTGTCCCCGCCCCCTACTCCCCCATGGGGGTCTGAGGGTTTGGGGTCCCCCAGCCTGAGGTGGGGGTGGGGGGGACACACACACCCACACCATATGGCACCTCCCCCCCCCCCAGCAGCCGATGCCACCTCCACCCCAATTAACTAATTAGGGCAGGTGGAGGAAGGGGGGGGGGGGGGGGCCTCTCCCCATCTGCCACCCTGCCCCCACCCCACCCCCACTCCGGGATGGGGAGAGGTTGGGGGGGGGAGGGGTCCCCATCCTGCCTTCCCCCCCTCCCCTCCTGGGGGGTCCCTCAGGTCTCCCCCCACCTCATCCTGACGACCCCCCCAGGGTTGAGCCCCCCCCCCCCGACTCCCACCATGAGTAACACCCCC